>RJWK010071947.1:0-10573 GCA_004363435.1 Platanista minor
AATCTCCAAAATATACAAGCAGCTCATGAAGCTCAATATCAAAAGTACAAAGAACCCAATCTAAAAATGGGCAGAAGTTGTAAACAGACGTTTTTCCAAAGAAGATATAGAGATTGCCAACAAGCACATGAAAGGATGCTCAACATCACTAATCATAGAGAAATGCAAATCAAAACTACAATGAGGTATCACCTCACACTGGTCAGAATGGCCATCATCAAAAAAATCTACAAACAGTAAATGCTGGAGAGGGTGTGGAGAAAAGGGAACCCTTCTGCACTGTTGGTGGGAATGTAAATTGATACAGCCACTGTGGAGGACAGTATGGAGGTTCCTTAAAAAACTAAAAATAGAACTACCATATGACCCAGCAATCCCACTACTGGGCATAAACCCTGAGAAAACCATAATTCAAAAAGAGTCATGTACCAAAATGTTCATTGCAGCTCTATTTACAATAGCCAGGAGGAGATGGAAACAACCTAAGTGTCCATCATCGGATGATTGGATAAAGAAGATGTGGCACATATATACAATGGAATATTACTCAGCCATAAGAAGAAACGAAATTGAGTTATTTGTAGTGAGGTGGAGGGACCTAGAGTCTGTCATACAGAGGGAAGTAAGTCAGAAAGAGAAAAACAAATACCATGTGCTAACACATATATATGGAATCCAAAAAAAAAAAAAGGAGAAAAAATGGTTCTGAAGAACCTAGGGGCAGGAGAGGAATAAATACATAGATGTAGAGAATGGACTTGAGGGCACGGGGAGGGGGCAGGGTAAGCTGGGATGAAGTGAGAGAGTGGCATGGACATATGTACACTACCAAACGTCAAATAGCTAGCTAGTGGGAAGCAGCCGCATAGCACAGGGAGATCAGCTCGGTGGTGGGATAGGGAGGGTGGGAGGGAGACGCAAGAGGGAGGGGATGATGTGGGGATATATGTATACGTATAGCTGCTTCACCTTGTTATACAGCAGCAGCTAACACAACATTGTAAAGCAAGTATACTCTGATAAAGATGTTAAAAAAAAAAGAGAAAAGACATGTATGTCAGGTCCACGAAGTGTATTTAAGCTTAAATTACAAACAGTGCTTGTGCAGGAAAACCTGGCTTAAAACGCTGAGGAGAGACATTCCCTTTTCCTTCCAGCTGCTGATCTTGAGACCTTTTCCTTCTGTCCTTCCACCCTCCCTCCTGCCCTTCTTTGAGGCCAGGTCCTTCCTGCCTATTCTCTCAGCACAACTTTCGTGTAAAATCTATGGCAAGAGAAGGGTGAGGGCCAAGGAAGAAGGGAAGCCACTCCCCAGTAGCCCCCCTCGTCCTCCTCCCTGTCCCACTACCAGGCTCATCTGTCTGCAGGATCTGCATTGCTAAGTCTAAGATTGCCTGCATCATCCAGAGCCTCCATCTTACCCTGCTGCATAGCTTCTACTCTAACTCCAATGGTGAAATGCCAAAAGGAAATGTTTGAGGAAAAAGTTTGAACTTTCCTTTGAAATATAGACCATCTCACCTCAGTCCATTTTGAACAGTACCTAAAAGGCCAACATTATCACTAAGTGGTCTTGTATTTCCTTAGAGTGTAAGTAAAAAATACATAAGAGGCAGAAAAAAGGCCTCTTTAACCCAAAGAAGGGGCATAATTAGTAAAATTAAGAGTTGTAGGTGGGTTAGAATAATCACTTTAGATAAAATAAGAAATGGTTAAGTTAATTTGTACATTATTTCTTTCCTTCATTGTCTTAATAAGTATTTATGCAGATGTACTATATACCAGGCACTGTGTTCTATTCTAGGTTTAGAAAGTTAAAAAGGAAAGAATTATGCTGCATTCATCAGAACATAATTTTCAATAGCTTAACAGAATAATGATGCATTTCTTGCTTATGTCTATGTCTGACGAGATGTTTTGGAAATGCTGATTCAGAGATCAGAGTCTCCTTGGAATCCACGCCTGGATACTCCACACTTAGCAGGCTCATAGGCAAAGAGAGCAAGGGAGAAGAGAATACCACAGGATGTTCTGTGCCCAGTCGTGGAAGTGGTCTACTATTCCACTCGCCAGAATCCAGTTGTGTAGCCCGACTGCAATGACAAGGGAGGCTAGGAAAAATAAGCTCCAGTATGTGCTGGGAGAGAAAATGAAATTGCCAGAAATTGCCAGTCCCTGCACACAGGGAATTTGCAATGATATATATAATCATAAGACAGTACAAAGACTAGTTCCAGGCTCCTAGTATTGCTTTCTATCACTATTTGTTGGGTGAATAAGTGAATTCAGAGAGGGACCAGGAGATAGGGTTTGGGGAGGTGAGATGAAGAAAACAGTGGGAAGAGTTGTAAGAAGAAGTTGGATAGGTTTTCAGTGTTTTTCAATGGGGGACTTTCTTAGAAGTTTGGGTCAGACAATTCCTCATCATCATAACTCCCATTTGCATTACAGGACATTAGCTCCAGGGTGCTATAATAGTTATACTTCCATTGCACTTACTATGTGCCAAGCACTGTTATGAATGCTTTCTGTATATTTAACACATGTAATCTTCACAATAATCTTATGAGATATTCTTAGTCCCATACTAATAAGAAAATCAAGGCACATGTTAAGTGACTTGCCAGTCACACTTCAGTCATTGTGACAATGAAAACACTCGCCCACATTTCCAAATGCTGCATAAGGATAGAGTTCTAACTTGGTTAACGAGAACCAAATATAATTCCACTGTCATCTGGCTTCAATTATTGAAGCTGAGAACTCAGTGGATCATGTATATTAAGGTGATCTGTCTACTTTTAAGATCTTGCCTTTGGTAGTTTGAAATTTCACTACCATGTGCTTAAGGAGTGTGTTTCTTTTTATATATTCTTCATTGGATTCATTGGTCTTTTGAATCCTGAGGACTGATATCTTTTTATCATTTCCAGAAAATTTTCAGCCATTATCTCTTTTAAGATCCTTCCCCTATTCTCTATATTTTCTCTCTGTGGAACTTCCATTAAATGTGTGTAGGTTTTCTCCTTCTACCTTCCACGTTCCTGATCTTTGTCTTTGGTATCCTTGTGTCTCTAGTTTGCATTTCTGAGTTTCTTTAGCCCTACCATCTCCCAGTTTACTAATCATCTTTTCAGCCATTTCCAATCTGGTAGGTATCCAAAACATTGAGCTTCTAATGTCAATATTATATTTTTCATTTTTGAAATTTATTTTACTACTTTTCACAAATTTGCTTAATCAATTGTTCTTTTATCATACTTTGAATTATTTCATATCTTTAAACATACTTAATTCTCCCTTATTATCAGTTCTAATATCTGTAGTCTTAAAGAAGTGAATATAGTAATTTGTTGTTTCTGTTGACTCTCACTCCTAATACCTTGTTTTCATGTGTGTTTACTAACTTTTTATTGTGAGCTGATTTTCCTTGGAGCTTTCCCTGTGAGATTTCTTTGACAACCAAGTTCAACTTGTTTTCCTCCAGAGAGCACAACTGTCTGGAATTGCTTTAAAGTAAAAAATTTTGGAGTGGGTGTTGGGGGTACAAAAATCATGTGAATGTAGGCTTAAGATTAGGAATTATTAGAACTTTTCTTTTTTTCTGTCTTCACAGAGTGTGACAGGTATATCTCTCTGTGAGAATGGTTAATTTTTTCCTATGTCACCTAATGAGAATATTGTCCTTTTTTATTTTTAAATAGATCTTTATTGGAGTATAATTGCTTCACAATACTGTGTTAGTTTCTGTTGTACACCAAAGTGAATCAGCCATATGCATACACATGTCCCCATATTCCCTGCCTCTTGAGCCTCCCTCCCACCCTCCCTATCCCTTCCCTCTAGGTCATCGCAAAGCACTGAGCTGATCTCTCTGTGCTATGCTGGAGAATATTGTCCTTTAAGTGTCCAGATTTTATGCCAAGGTTTAAACATCTACCCTAGTCAGGGCCCCAGTTTTTTCTCCTTACCACACGGGTGGTCCTTTAAAACCCAGTGCCCACTTTCCACCTTCTTGGGTTTCTTTTGGCCTCTGAAGATTCCTTAATTCCTCTGCCAGCATTAATCAGTAATCCTTTTTGAAAAATAGTTTATACAATATTGTGAGGTGTGTCCTACAAGGAAGGGTTCCTCTGAACCTCAGACTGCCATATTTCCAGAAACAAAAGTCAATGTTGAATGTTTTCTCAGAGACCAGACCTTAAAGTCTTTGCATGCTGTACATCATATGCCTGTTTATGTGAACTGGTGGATTATATATTTCAGACTATTATAAATGAAAAAGCCAAAAAAATTTCCCTACAAAGGAACCATAAATATAGAATATTAAAATACAAGCACAGGCAGACAAAAAGCTGACTCTTCTCCTGCCCTTCTTTGACAACTATGTTAGGAGGTAAAAAGCAAATGATAATCTAATCACATACAAGAGGAGGAGGTAGTCTAATAAAATTAGTCAGACAATCAGGAAGGCCACTTGAGACATGAATTTAAGCCATGATGTTTAGCAATAAACTCTGCTATGAGAGAATTATATTTTAAGGTATTAGATAATTATAGTAACACACTTAGGTAATTTTATATGGAGGGAATACATATTTACATGCTTAGTTTTCTTTCTTTCTTTCTCTCTTTCATTCCTTCTTTCATCTTGCTTTCTTGTTTTCTTTTCTATTTAAGCATAGTTAATCGTAAAAAAAATCTTGGAGACCACTGCTATAATCAATTGTCTTACATTTTTGTAGACAGTAAAGAACTACTAAAGGTTTTGAGCCAAACAGTAACATAATTATATTGCTATTTAGAAAGATTAATTGTAAAATTTAGGGTGAATCTTAAGGAGCAAGACTGGGGGCAGGAAGACTGGTTTCTGATGATCTAACTTAATGTTCAGGACAGCTTCCTCTTTCTGTGTCCTCAATTATAGCTTGATGATAATTTCTAACAAACCTAAAAAGTGTGATTGGGAGTTAAATTGGAATTATCATCAGTTATGTTATGTTAATGAGGTGACTTCCTTTACTGTGTTTTAAAAATCATGATCTAAGGGGCTTCCCTGGTGGCACAGTGGTTGAGAGTCCGCCTGCCGATGCAGGGGACACGGGTTCGTGCCCCGGTCCGGGAGGGTCCCACATGCCGTGGAGCGGCTGGGCCCGTGAGCCATGGCTGCTGAGCCTGTGCGTCCGGAGCCTGTGCTCCACAACGGGAGAGGCCACAACAGTGAGAGGCCTGCGTACCGCAAAAAAAAAAAAAAAAGAAATCATGACCCCAAATAATTTATATTAAAAAATTAACTGTGCTTCATAGTCACGACCAAAAACACCTGATCAACTGTTCAAACAGAACTTTTAAAAAATTATTGTCAGTAAGTCTGGCACACAATACAGTGTAATTAATTGAATATTATCAATAATTTCACTTTAAGGTTATAATTGCTGTGGCCAATGTACTGTGGTTCAAACTAAGAGAATGAAACTTCTAGCAGAAAATTTAGTAATTTTTTCTTTGTTTCTTTCTATGTGGTATGCTTCATATTCATTCACAAGATTTCCTATTCCTATTCCTTTCTTTTGAGGAGATTAAAGTCAGGAGATTAAGGACAAGTTTACCATATTTGTTCTCTCACAGCATCGCAGTGAGGTAAATAAATACATGCTCAACATCACAGTGTTGGACCTTCTTCCACATTATGACGCTCTTTTCCTCAGAGCAGCCCACAAGAGATGTAAGGTTGCATTGCTTTTATTGCCATGGTGCTCAGAGACTACATGTGTTGTTAAGGACCTCTGTCTTTTCTCTGGGAGAAAAGCTATAATTGATAGAAGAGTTCGAGTTGGAGAGATAGGAGAAAATAAAGATACTAAAAGGAAATGTCTCTAGAATTGATTAATTTTAATTTTTTTCTTATAAATTTATTTATTTATTATTTATATTTGGCTGTGTTGGGTCTTCGTGGATGTGCGCAGGCTTTCTCTAGTTGTGGCGAGTGGGGGCTACTCTTTGTTGCGGTGTGCAGGCTTCTCATTGCGGTGGCTTCTCTTGTTGCGGAGCATGGGCTCAGTAGTTATAGCTATCAGGCTCTAGAGCGCAGAATCAGTAGCTGTGGCGCACGGGCTTAGCTGCTGGGCAGCATGTGGGATCTTCCCGGACCAGGGCTTGTACCAGTGTCCCCTGCATTGGCAGGTGGATCCTTAACTACCGTGCCACGAGGAAAGCCCTGATTTTTTTTTTTTTAAAGATAAAAGAGGTGTATGTGCGGGCGAGAAGATGGCGGCGGCGGGGGAAGCAGAGTGAGGAGTCGGACGAGCGCCGAGGCTCATTGAAACGGGCCGCCATGGCCCTCCACAACCCGCAGATGAATAAAGTGAGACTCAAGAGGTTGTGGGACTTCCCTGGTGGCACATTGGTTAAGAATCCGCCTGCCAATACAGGGGACACAGGTTCGAGCCCTGGTCCAGGAAGATCCCACATGCCACGGAGCAACTAAGCCCGTGTGCCACAACTACTGAGCCTGCGCTCTAGAGCCCGCGAGCCACAACTACTGAGCCCACAAGCCACAACAGAAGCCCGTGCACCTAGAGCCCGTGCTCCACAACAAGAGAAGCCACCGCAATGAGAAGCCCGCGCACCGCAAGGAAGAGCAGCCCCCGCTCGCCACAACTAGAGAAAGCCCGCGCGCAGCAACAAAGACCCAATGCAGCCAAAAATAAATGAATCAATAAATAAATTTTTTAAAAAAGTTAAAAAAAAGAGGTTGTGATGTGAAGTCACATGGCTCTTAAATGAGCCACCAGGGACTCAAGAGCATTTCTTTGGACTTCTTTCCTTTGCCTTTTCTACTTGGCCGAACTGATAAAGCCCTGATGCTTCACAGTGCGACTTCCCCATGGTAGTTTCTCAGTGAAGGTTCATGGAATGGCCACATGAATGAAATAAAGGTTTACATGTTTAAAGACAAAAAAAAAAAAAAAAAAAAGATGAAAGAAAAAGGGGCCAGTGAAAGAGGTCTTGGCTTGAATAAGCATGTTTAATGTGGTAACAATGAGGGTGGTCACATTCTTTGTTAGTCATTAAGGATTTTGGAGGGCTAAGAATGAACAAAAGCAAACACAACCAAGGAAATCAAGAGGATAATTTACTCTCTGGAATGCATACACACACAAGGTCAATGATTCTCAATCAATTAAATACACCCAAACATGTAGATCCAGGTCCTTAAAAGCTAAGGGTGTGTTATACAAAAGAGTGAAGCTATAAGTGATACTTTCTGGACTACCCAGAAAATCAATGATAAAAAATTTTAAAAAGCTTTCAAGGTCTAATAATGGCCCTTATTTTGGAAACCAAACTAAGTGATTATGGTATGTATTAGCTAAGTAATGTGTATGATTTTTCTTTCCCCAGTTTCAACCACTAAGGGTTATGCCCTCTGTGTGTTCTGTGGGTAGGTTATCTTTATTGGGAACAAGAAGTGAATGATTTAATCACTATTTCCTTCTAACATGTAGGCAGAAACCATATTTTATGTGAGTTTGTATCTCTAGAGCCTAGGACAGTACTTGACACCCAGGAGTAAGTGCTGAATGATTTTTCTTTAATGAATGATAACTTTTCATTACAATATTTCTCTCAGCCAAAATAATTACCCAATAGGTATGTTTTACTAATCAATTCTTTATAAAAAGTTGAGTATCTTTGTAAAGGGTCTTCTTGTTAGAGACATCCTGTAAGGTCTCCATGCGGACATGAGGAATATAAAGACTTTACCAAATTCTGGCAGTTCACATGAATGAAAGGAAGAGGTATGGTGTGTTTATGCAGGCAAAACAATAATACTTGTCTGAAATAATTAACCTCATAATAATTTTTTAAAAGAGGAAAATAACAAAAGTCAACATTAATACACAATTAATGATAGAAGAGCATTCTGGTATCTTTCCTAAAGAAACTTATTTTTTCCTGTAAGGAGATACAGGATCGTCATGCCTGAATCCTAGATCAGCCATTTTCTAATTGGTGACCTTGGGTAAGTTACTTACTTTTTCTGTGCTTTGATTCTCTCAAGTGTACCATAGAGATTATAATAGTTCCAACTTTCTGGGGTCCTTGGAAGGATTAAATGAGAAAATATATTTGAAATATTTAGAAGACTGGACAGACTCACATGTAGTAGATACTCAATAAAGTTAGCTTCTGTTATTATTCCTGAAACAACAATTTAGATAAACTTACCAATGAGTATTATTCATTAGAATCAAATGCCAAAGGAAACTTCTGAGCAAGTTAGTGCTTTACCATTTATGCAAATTCTTTTTTCAAGGACTGAGAATATAACTTTACTGCACTGCATTAGATTAACTTTGCCCAGAGAGAATTGACTACCCCACCATGCTCTGGACACAATGGCATAGTAGAAGCTATGATTCTTTCCTTCCCTGAACTCCTCACATGTCTCTTGCCTCCTCTGCAAACTATAAATACCTGGGAGACAAAGATGGGCTTGATTTAATTCACCTCTGCATTCCAGAGCCTATCACAGTATCTGGCACTTTGTAAATGCTCACTAGATGTTTACTGAATGGATGATTAGCCATCACCCCATTTTAGCTCTCTTTTGACTGTTCTCCTGAGCTCCAGAGGCACAGAACCATATAGCAACTACATGTCTCCACTTGGATGTCCCAGTTACCTCACCTCACCAAGGTGATGCCTAGAGTGTTCCCCATTCTGCATTTCTGTCTTGGCGTCATGTAGCAGACACCTACAGCATGTGTTTTCCAAAATATCACTGTTTCTTCACTGTCTCTGGAACTTGCATTTTCTCTCCATTGCATTGCAAGTTTCCTTGTCTCTTTGTGCCCTTGCATTCTCCTGCCAGAGTATTCTTTCTAAAATGCAAATCTAATCGCAATGCTTCTTTGTATAAAATCTTCCAATGTCATCCCAAGAAGTTTGGCTAAAATTTTTTTTTGTGGTACGCGGACCTCTCCCGTTGCGGAGCGCAGGCTCCGGACGCGCAGGCTCAGCGGCCATGGCTCACGGGCCCAGCCGCTCCGCGGCATGTGGGATCTTCCCGGACCGGGGCACGAACCCGAGTCCCCTGCATCGGCAGGCGGACTCTCAACCACTGTGCCACCAGGGAAGCCCAAGAGCAATATTTTCAAAGACAGACTTCCTGGGTTCAAATCCTAACTCTTTTATTTATTAGCTGTAACATATGGACAAGTTCTGAGCCTCATTTTTCTTGCTTATCAAATAGGGCTAATAATAATAAAGCGTACCCCATAGTGATGTTGTGAGGATTAAATAAATTAATTCATACGAAGTGTTTATAAAATGCCTGGTGCCAGTAATTTATGAAGCTATAGGTATGAAGAGGAAATAAAGGACAATAACTTAATCAAACCATAAAATGCAGCCACTGCATTTCAAAACAAAAAGCCAAACATGGTTTTCTGAAGAATTCATCTATTTAATTAGAGATTATTAGGTAATACTGATTGAAATATTGACCAGAATCATCATTAACGTTGGCATTCCGCATAGCCTGCCAGTAGTTATATGTTGGCCATAAGCTACATTACAGAAGAGTGTAATATTTGGAAAACAAAAAATGCAGAACCCTTAAGATAAGTATAACTGACCAAGAATTGAAACCTTACTCCTGCACCAAGCCTTTTGAATTTAGTTGGATAGTAATCACTTTATGTATGATCAGAATTAAAAATACATTTACATTAATAAAAATACCTATAACCTAATGGAATTTATTATATTGTTCATAACAGAAAATTGTTCAAATAAAAACAAAATCAAAGTAAACTTTTCAGCAATGTATTAACTTAGACTTACTGCAAAATACCTTATGGCCTATCATGAAAAAATCTTGGAAAACAACATTCTGAGTCGATGACAGATAAAAGTTGGGGTCAGTTTTACATTAAAAACATACACCTGGTTGGTTTAAGAATCTACTTGAGGTATTTGACAATAATCTCCTGGATCATAGGACCATCAACTCTGCATTGAACATTGATCCCAATGGACTAGAACTGAACATCATTTCAGCTGTGTTCATACCTTGGCCTGAACATGGACATTGAACCATTAACCAGTTTTCCATACAAATATTTTTTTGTAAGATTTGGACATCAAATAAAGTCCAACATGTTTCAACTGAAACAGTCATATGGTATCTCTAGAGGAATAGTTTGGCAAATACAAATGTAAGTATTGAACACATATGCTAGAAAGGCAATAGGCATTTTCTTGGAGCTAAGGTATGAGTTTTAATTCAAAACTGAGCTCAATTTAGGCAGTTTATTTGTTCACTTATTTTAATGAGTCAGTAAGACAAGAGTTATATTTTATGTAGCCAATAAATGTTATCCTTCGAAACCAAGCCAAAGACACTCAGAAAGATTTTGGCAGGAACCTAAGAACCACTGGTATGGTAGTCTCTCAAGACTCAAACCAAATAACATATGATGAAAGTTCAAACTCAGTCTGGAGAATATTTTCAAGTTTGGTTTTATTCAGGATGAAATTTTTTTTTTTTTTTTTTTTTTTTTTT
>RJWK010071948.1:0-10572 GCA_004363435.1 Platanista minor
GAAGCGGGTTGAGGGGAGGGCAAAATGGTTAAAGGGGTCAGTGATATGGTGATGGACAGCAATTAGACTTGTAGCTAGGATCACTCTGTAGTGTATACAGATGGCAAATTGTATTGAATAATTCTGTATACCTGAAACTGATACAATAGGGAAAAAATAAAAGAAAGAAAGTCATGGCCAGTAAAGTAATCCATTTTCAAATCAAATCATCATTATGCTTAATGGAAAAAATCTGAAAAGAGTATATATATATATATATATATATATATATATATATATATATATATAAAACTGAATCATTTTGCTGTACACCTGAAACTAACACAACATTGTAAATCAACTATGCTTCAGTTTTTTAAAAAACGTGACAAACTATTGATGCATGCAACAACATAGATGAATCTCAAAAACATCATGTTGAATAAAAGAAGCCAAACGAATAAAACAAACACAAAAGTCATTGTTATGAAGAGTGGATGTCCCCAGACTACCAACCTAGGGGTTCACCCACCTCCCTCCTGCTGACCTGTCTCAGAAACTTCTGAGGGGCCTGTGAGCCACCACAAGACTGGTGACTGCAGACGTCACGTGGCCTTGGTTCCCACTCACCCTGCTCACCACAGCTGGCCACATGCTGCCCTGTCTCAGTTCTGGGAACACTCTGGGAACTTTTGATCTCAGTTCCTGACAGCCAGTTGAAACTAAGAGGGGAAGCTGTCTCCTCTTCTCTGCCCCAAGGTGGGGCACTGATCAGGGCCAGAAGGGCCCTGCACCTTCTCAGGAGCCACCTGGGTCCTGTCACCAGATTCTGCACGGCCGTGTCTTTCCTTTGGTGAGCTTTTCCACCTGTCACCTGGCCAAAGCCCTTCCTTTTCACGCAGGACCTATGGTTCCCTGTGATGTACTTGTCTATATGCCACCTCAGAGCCAACACTTTTACCCCGATTAGGCCATCTGAGCCCTGGCACATCACATTGCTGCTAGGCTTGTGGGTGCTCTGGATCCACTCACAGCCCTGCTCTGGACAGTCGGCCCACATCCTACAGCAAGCTGACCTCTCTCCGCACCACACCCAGATCCCAGTTCCTGTCACACCCTGCAGTGCTCCATGCTTGCCCTTTGCCCTGTCTGGATCCCAAGGCCCTCAGGCTTCTCAGAAACCTGCATGGGGGGCTTTGTCACGGTCCATGGGCTTCTTGCCACCAGCTATCATTTTGAAGCCATTATTAGAGCCCTGCTGGGTGAAATCTTGCTTGGATGTTTAGTTAAAGAGGTAGCTATAAAAGTAAATTGTCTCCATGTCGTAGCAGAACTGATTAGGCCCTGGCCTCGGCCACTTTCAGCTAAGGCTCTCAGGACCTCAAGGAGTGGCAGGCTACTGTGCACCCCATCTCTCTGAATGGCACACCCGGTCTCCCCCAACTGAAATGCCTGGTATGCTGAATGCCACAGCTTTTCTCTCCCCAGTTCTTGCCCTGAGGTCACTCTCAAAGTTTGTCTTTTCATTTACTGCTTACATTAAATTTTTTTCTTAAAGTAAAAGACAATTTTCAAACGTATGTTTGTAATGTTTGCCTTCAGCTCTCCCTGTCATCTTGCTGTGACTCAGGTTCAGGGAACCAGGAAGCTAGAAATGGCAAGTGAACATCAAACTATGCAAAGAGTCTCAGCTCTGAAGATGAGCTCGTGTGAAACCTTAGGTGACTCACTTTGAAAGTGACCATCCTCAGGCCACAAGCCTGCAAAGAATCACAGGCAGGAAAAACACAGTTATAGACGCAGTTGGATTTTAATAAAACAAGTGAAAATAATTCCTACAGCATTTACTTGCTTAGTAGAACCTTTAGGACCAGAACAGATGTGTGTGTGAGTGTGTGTGAGTGTATATGTAGTGAGTGTATGTGTAGTGAGTGTGTGTATCATGTGTGTGTGTACCCATATTAAAGCTTAGGTACCTTTGTTAGATGTGTGTTGGTTTGAGAGGAGGGTGTGTTGAAATTACATACATGTCTGTATACCTGTATTATATACATGCATGTTGATTATACACATATATGTTGCCATATGTTGAATTTAAACATACATGTTGGGCATGTGGAGTTGGAGTTTGAGGTCTAGGGTCTCCATGTACCCCTCAACAAGATGCAGGGGTTGAAGCCAGGGGTGGGGAGATCGCCCTGCAAGTGGAGGTGGAGAGAGGAGTGGATCCAGCAGGTGGAGCCGCTCTCAGCACTGGCTGCGCAGGGCACCGCCTGACCAGCTGGCTCCATTGGTCTGGCCTGTGGCTGGATCTGGAGAGTGTGAGATCTCTCGGGTGATGCTAACATGCAGGGAGGCAGGGAATTGCTCCTGCAGCCCAGAGCTCCTCCCACTCCAGTGTCTCAGAAAACACCTGCGGGTCTGTTAAAGCACAGATTCTGGTGCAGGAGGTCCGGGGGACCTCAGAGTCTGCATTTCTCATGAGCTCCCAGGTGATGACAAACCTCTACCCTTGCTTCCATAAAGAAAGTGGGCTCTTTAACAAGGTTTTCTTCTGCCCAGTTGCTTACACCCCCAGCAGGAACATACCTCGCAGTGCCCTGGAAGTTGACGGATAACATATTACATTTTTTTTTTTTTTTGTGGTATGCAGGCCTCTCACTTTTGTGGCCTCTCCCGTTGCGGAGCACAGGCTCCGGACACGCAGGCTCAGCAGCCATGGCTCACGGGCCCAGCCGCTCCGCGGCATGTGGGATCCTTCCAGACCGGGGCACGAACCCGTGTCCCCTGCATCGGCAGGCGGACTCTCAACCACTGCGCCACCAGGGAAGCCCCATATTGCATTTATAGAGCAATCGACCAGGAGTACACGTCACCGTCTCTAAGACATTCTCAGTTAGCGATGACAGACACTATCGTTCACACCCACCAGTCTGCCTGCCCACCCCGGAGCTCGAATCTCCAGCGGCTAAGAGGGTGAAGGTTCTTGCAGCCCCCAGCCAGGGCTCCCCAGGCCTCAGCCTTACCTCTCCTTCGAGACTGCACAGGGAGCACTTCCTCACCGTGTGCGCGCCGAGGCCTGAGGGTGGAGAGCGAGGCTGATGTGTCTCCTCACAGGCGCACTGGGTCAGGAAACCCCTGCTTTGAAGCCTGCAAAGGCCCTTTGTCCAAAAGGACATTTGGAAATCCTCAGTGTAACGACTGAGAGGTCGGATCCTTCCCACCACCTTGCCAACCCTGACTTCCCATTCCACCCCAATACACACACTGATCTCAAGCCGCTTCTAACCTCACGCAGCGCCCAGAGGGCACACGCTCTCTAGGCTTGGCGCCGGCCACCTGGCCCTCCGCTGCTGGGCCCTGCGTGTTTGTATCCATTCTGTAAGATGGCGGTCAGGCCCCCCGCCGACTTCGGTAAGCCTTACTGATCCCCCAGTCTGGGCTGGGACCCCCCTGCACCCTCCTGAAGAGCAGCCCTGTCATCGCCTCCACCTTCTGGTCCTTCCCACTCTACTAGATTAGAAGGGTTTTGAGGACAGACGTTTGGTTCTATTCACAGGATCCAATGTCAGTTCTGGGTTTAGCCCCACAAATGTTAGTTGTTAGTTGATAAATTGAGTTTAAAAAATAAACGAGGGCTTCCCTGGTGGCGCAGTGGTTGAGAGTCCGCCTGCCGATGCAGGGGACACGGGTTTGTGCCCCGGTCCAGGAAGATCCCACATGCCGCAGAGCGACTGGGCCCGTGAGCCATGGCGCTGAGCCTGCGCGTTTGGAGCCTGTGCTCCGCAACGGGAGAGGCCACAACAGTGAGAGGCCCGTGTACCGCAAAAAAATAAAAATAAAAAATAAAATAAAATAAATAAACAAATAACAGATGAGAGGGAAGGAGGGAAGGTGGGAGAAAAGAAAGAATTTAGCTGTCCAAACCCTGTTTCCTATTTCTTTTTAAGGCCTTGGGACTTACTCTCCATGTGGCACCGTGCATGGACAAGAGGGCCCGCTGAACGTAGCTGGTGCACCACCTTTATAGCAGTCAGTGCAAAGTGACAAGAGTGTAAACGTTTGTTGCTGAAGGAATGAGTAGATCTACCCTTCAACTTGGTGTATACTCATGGCATGGTTACTATGCTGCAAATTCAGGTGAAAGTGCTATAAAGGCCAGCAGGAATATTTAAAAATTCAAGGTGAACACAGATAATACTTTGCCTCATTGTAATCCAGATCAAATAAGGTTGAGAGTGGAGAAGGAAATTAGAGAGAAATAAGAATAATTTCATCTTAAATAGTCTTTCAACACAGTTAACAGAAAACAGGGTAAAAATACTACATACCAAAACAGTAATTAGCATAAAACTCAAAAATCATTGTCAGAGCCACCAGCCATCAGAGACAACTGCTAAGCAAGGAGTTCAGTGGGATGACATGGCAGCCACTCCAAAGGCAGCCTGCAGAGAAGTGTTGTCTGGACCTGAGACCTCTGCTCCGCACATGCCCAGACACACACGTACACACATGCACACACAGAGACACACATGCAGACACACACGTATACACAGAGACACGCATGCAGACACACACGTACACACACTCACACTGTACACTTTTCCCAGAGTCACACTGAGCTCCAGACCACAGAGTTGCTGAGTGTACATTTCTCCCATCTCCGGGTTTGGAATCCATCCAAAGGGGCCGTCTGTTTTCCCAGAGCCCTGGTTCCAAGTGTATATTTCCCTCCTGCCCACTAATATTAAGCAATCAACTGTCAAACATTTTAATTTAGTGAATGAAAACCTCTTGACCCTGGAAGGCTGTAAATTAAATGAAACCTCACCTGCACACCTGGCCACCTCTGGGGCTTCATCCACCAGGTAAGCAGCCACCCAGCCACAGGGCATCAGGATTCCCAGGTGTTTCCTGGGGCTGCGATGAATCAGGTCCCACCGTGGGTTGGCTGTGGCATGTCAGTGTGAGAACAAAAACACTCCCCACATCCCGAAAGGTCACTGATGTTACACGCTCATTTTAATTACATTAATTCAAAAAATAAAAATATCACTTCATGTAAAAAATTGGAAAAAATAGAAATCACACCCTCTCCTCAGAAAAGGGGCCAGCAACTGCATACTTCTAAGCAAGACAGCAGAGTGTAAATTGTGTTTCCACTACATGGGAGAACAGAACACTCTACACTCTGCGTTGGGACTGGCTGAAATGAGACAAAACCCTCAGGAATGTGTTGCTCAAATACCACAGAGATCCAAGCCCTCTTGATAATGGATCCTAGGGTCTGGAGGCAGATGCAGAATCCAGATGGGGGTGAGGGGAGGAGGAATTAGGGGAGCATTTATCTCTTTCATGGCCAGGAGGGAACACAGAGAGAATCAGATGCATCAAGGAGGACTTCCTGCAGGAACCTCTTCATACGGAAGCCAAAGTGTGGGGAGGATCTAATGAGATGAGGATGGTGGGGGAACAGCATGTGCAAAGGCCCTGTGGTGGGAAGCAGTGTGGCAAGGAAGAGGTTTCCACAGGTGGAGGGGAGAGGTAAGAGAGATGGGGTGTGACAAGGTAGGAGGTTGGCTGGAGAAAAGACATGCAGGGCACCAAGCCATGAAAGCATGGGGACTATCCTAGGAGCCGGGAGGGGCTAGGAGTAAGGAGAGAAGTAATCACTTGTGCATTTTGAAAAGATCCTTTAGGCTGCAGTGTGAAAGGAGAATTAGGGGCAGCTCAGCTGTGTTTGTGTATGCCCACTGTGGAAATTAAAGATGAGAAGGCCCTAGATCCAGCCCTGAGGAAAATCAAAGGTTAGCCTCTAGAGTTACCCACAAAGAAGAGCAAGGGAACATCAGAGAGGAAGATAAATAGATGATGAAGGAAAGAAGGACAGCCCAAAAGGTGTGTCAATGTGACAGTCGGCTGAGGGGCCACAGTGAAAGAAATAGGGTGCTGGGCTTAGCAGCATGTAGGTCCTTGGTGACCTTAGTAAGAGATGTTATGGTTGGAGCAACAGATCCAAGCTAAATGGGAGTGAGCTGAGGAGAGAGGCAGAAAGAGAGGAAACAGCAACTTCATAGGAAGGAGAGGAAAGACAGTAGCCATGGGGAGGAGGCAGTTATCAAGGGAGGGGCTTGTTTTGCTGTTGTTGTTGTTATCATTGTTTAGAATGAGAATGTTTAAAAACCCATCGTGGGCTTTCCAGCTGAATATATTGCACTGACCAAACACTTGCCTCCTCTCCTTCTTAAAACCCCACCAGAATGGCAATAAATGTATAAGGTTTGGAGGCCTAAGGGACAAAGAGAAATGGAACAGGGACATCAGGGAAAGAGACATTCATGGTACTTTTGGGAAAGAACACCTGGATGAAGGGGCAGGAACTGCCTTAGGAAGGCTTTCAGGGATAGATGCTGGCAAGGAGAACCCCAGGGAGCCTTCAGTCTGTGAGCTGAAACAGGAGAATCCAACTGGGAGCCTATGTCCCCATCCCACCTGTTCTCAGAGCACAGCCAGGTGATGGTTACAAAAATCTACACACATGATTAAAGGGTACAGAACTACGCACACACTCTCCATGTCAATTTCCTGGTTTTGATATTGTACTAAAATTATGTAAGCTGTGACCATCAGGGAACTGGGTGAAGGGTACCTTGCAGATTCCTATGCATCTATAATTACTTCAGAATAAAAAGTTAAATTTTTAAATAATTAAAAATCAGAGAAGTCCTTTTTTTCTGGTGAAAAGTTTAACACGTGATGTCCCCGTTCCAGTGGGAAAATTGAAGGGTAAATATGTTCTAACGATACATATGAGAACTAGGGTACAGACCCTCAGTGAGAAAGAACTGAATACCTCTCTGTTACAAAGAATGGGGAGGAGGCAGAAAGACCCCATGTAAAGGGCCCATGGACCTGCTGCTCCTGAGCTTGTGGTCTCAATGTGGAGTGGGTTTTTTCTGAGATACCCCTTTCTGGACAACGCAGTAGAACACACAGAACTGAAAACCCTTGAGCCAGCAAGTCCTGGGATTCCAAGGTGACGGGCAAAGCTAGAGGAAGACCATGGAGCTGCAGGCTCTCTGGGAGCCTGGAGAAGTGTTCAGAGCCAGGGCTGCTGGCCATTTCCTCCTTCCAGGCACAAAGCCTGGCCCTGCCTTCTTTCAGCTTCTCAAGTGGCTCATTGCCTCTGACTCAGCGTTTTTGGTAACCACACTCTCCGCAGCTGGGGCATTTGTTTTTCCTGGGTTTACCCACCACTCTCCACTGACTCAGCCTGAGCCTCTACATTTAAAATCATAATGCTCCAACGGTTTTTATCCTTTTTGTCCTCTTTATTTACTTTTAAGTGCCCAGGTGAGCATTATAGCCTATGTAGTCCTGGAACATCCCCTGTGGCCTTTATTGAATGGAATTTACTCTACTTTTTTTTTTTTCGGCCTAGCAGGAGTAAGCACCAAGTCAATGCTGCTATTTGTTCTTACTGCCCCCAACCAAACTCCTTCAGCCCTCTCTGCTTAAGATCCATAGTGTCTGATGGTGGAGGAGGGAGGAAATTGTAAACTACTGTTGCAGTTCATCTCACCACCCTCTCTCTCCACCCCATCACCAACCAACCCTTCCGGAGCCAAGAAAAAGCCAAGTTATTCAACAATGCTGCAAACGCTTGTTCAAAAAGCCAGGGGCACGGGAGGAATACACAGAACCGGTCCAAGCAGAGGGCCGACAGGTGTGCACGAAACAACCCCATCCACTGCGGTGCTATCTGAACGACTGGATAAACACAACTGGGGCATTTTTGTTGAATTACACTGTTGTATAGATCAACAGTCCTCCATAAACGGAAAGCGCTTCTCCAGCAAGCCAGCCCCCACCACCGTTTCCCAGGCGCAGCATCCAACAAGAAGGGCACGTTTTTGGACTACTTTGACTCAAAGCATCAGGCTGCCAAAGACTGGGCTACCCGGTTTGTGGGATTCAGTGCCGGCATCGCCGCGAACCCTCAGACAGCTCTCCTCATCAAAACAATGGAGAAAATCAAGGGTGCCTCCACCCAGTGGGGTGCCTTCCAGACCACCCTTTCTCCTCTTGCTTTCAGAGTGCACGGGGGCTTCCGCTGAAAGCACACCACGTGGGCATACACACATACGCGCTAGACCCTCACCACCCCGCCAGGCTGAGTTCACATTTCCCTATCTGCTGCCACTGAACATTCTACCCAGCTGACTACAAATTTGGAGGTTCCACACCCTCCTCAAGTTTGGTCATTTGCTGGAACAATTGTTGCGGTAAGTGCGCCACACGCCTGGAGTCCCTCGGTAAGAGCGACCCACGTCCCGTCCCCACCGGGACACCAAGGAATCACCAACACCAGATATAAGGTATAGTTAGGATTTAATCGAGCACACAAGCACACACATAAACTGACCGGTCAGGGTCCCACTCAGAGAGAAGTGACACCCGACCAACGGTCGGGTAGAGTTGTTATATCTTCCAGGAGGCGGGAAGTCCCTAAGGCGGGAAGGCGCTATTTGTCTTTAAATCAGCCAATCAGGACCCTGGTTCCTCCCGCTTTAAGCAAGCAAGCAAAAATCCCCTTACAGAAGCTAAAGTACGCCGTTAGCCCGGGGCTGTTCCTCTTATTCTTGATTAAGCAAGCAAGGCGATCTTTTACAGAAGCTGAATCATGCTGTTAGCCCTGAGTTTCCTCTTATTCTTGTTCCTTCTGTCACACAATTCACAGAACTCAAGGAAACACTTTACTTATGCCACCGGTTTCTTATAAAGGATACAGCTCAGGAAAGGCCAAATGGAAGAGACACATAGAGTAAGGTATGGGGAAAGGGCTTGGAGCTTCCATGCCCTCTCTGGGTGTATCATCTTCCTAGCACAGAGCTGTGTTCACCAGCCCAGAATCTCCCCAAACTCAGTTGTTTAGGGGCTTTTATGGAGGATTCATTATTTAGGCTTCATTGATAAAATCATTGGCCTTTGGTGATTAACTCCATGTCCAGCCCCTCTCCTCTTTCCAGAATGGGGCTGAAAGTTCCAACCCTGTAATCACGTGGTTGGGTCTTTTGCTAACCAGCCCCCATCCTGAACCTTTCTAGGGCCCAGCCACCAGCCATCTCATTAGCATGTAAAAGACAGTAAATTCAGGGATTTTAGGAGCTCTGTGCCAAGAACCAGGAGCAAAGACAGAATATTTATTTTGTATTATACTACAAGGTCCAGCGGCTTATCTTCCAGTGATGGTCAAACACATTACCTCCCTCACCGGGAGTACAGTCCTTCTGCAGCACACACACACACACACAAACACACATGTGCACACACATGTACACACATACACACACACAAATACATGCACACATATATGCACACATGCAATCATACACACACATACACCCCTATACACATACATACACTCATACACCCATACACACGCAAACACATACACACAGTTACACACTTACATGAACACACATGCACACACTAGTCAGGTGTCTGAATATTATACACATCTTTATAAAATATGAAATGTGAAAAGAACAATTCTTGGAATCTCTGTTGTCCTTGACTGACAGTGTGAGTGGAGAAAGGGGATGCATGAGGCATAAAGATGGGGACAGACGATGTACTAATTGTGAAGTCACAAAGTCATGAGGTCCAGGTGTAGGTGTCTCTGTCAACGAATGAATACTTATTGGGAAAGAGTTTGGACAGCTAGTCAGAGGCTTCACTTGGCCCCAGCCAGGGTTGTTAGGTACAAAAGTTCAAGTTTCATTTTTGCAAATCCAATCCAGATCGATGTTTCAGAGCTATTTATCTCCAGCACTATGTAAATGACTTCCATTGTGGTGATCTGTTGGAGAACCACAAGACCTCAGTCCCCAACACTGCCCAGGGCTCCCCAAGGATTCTTTTCTACCAGGTTCCCTTCCCTGTGGCCCATCCAGCCTACCTACGCCCTGCCCGGGGCTCCTGCCACAGCCTTGTCCACATGTGTGAACTCACACCACATTGTCCTGACTGTATGCTTGAGGATCGGCCTCTGAAACCCAAAAATAGTGGCAGGCACAATTACTCAAGATAAAAGCAAGAAGAGATCCAAGAGGCAGAGGCTGGGAGGGAGGAAAAAAGGGAGAAAGAAGGTGCATTTATAGGCACAAGTGTCTGGCCTTCCCAGCTTCTCCGTTCCTGCAGTTGGCTCCTGCAATGTCTCAGCTCTGCTGGGGAAGAGTCTTAAAACTGGATGTCTTTTAACCAAGTGGTACCTGCATGCCAGGCTGCAGACACTAATGTGTTGGGAAAATAAAATGTATTTCCTTTTTAAAAATTACAAATTAGTATATAATATTATATTACATATATCAATATATCATAATATATATTTGCTCAGATGATGTTCAAGTTTGGGGCCATGTGGTTTTCAAAAGTATACAGATATAAATCATCCTACCTTTTTATTTTATTCCCATAAGCCTAGATTTGGTTTGATAGTTTGAGACAGAGATGGACAAATTTTTAAAATTACTTAGTACCTGACATTTTATTTTTCACCAACTTTTTTCTTTTTTTTTTTTTTTTTTTTTT
>RJWK010071949.1:0-10572 GCA_004363435.1 Platanista minor
AGGGAGGGAGGGAGGGAGGAAGGAAGGAAGGAAGGAAGGAAGGAAGGAAGAAAGAAAGAAAGAAAGAAAAGGAATCCAAACTGGAAAGGAAGAAGTAAAATTGTTCCTGTTTGTAGACAGCATGATCTTATATATAGAAAACCCTAAAGACTCCATAAGAAAAAAGCTATTAGAAGTAATAAATGAATTCAGTAGAGTTACAGGATCCAAAATCAACATACAAAAATCAGTTGTGTTTCTGTACACTAACAACGAACTCTCTGAAAAGGAACTTAGGAAAACAATCCCATTTACAATAGTGGAATGTTATATTACTTATACTTCATGTTTTATTTTTTTACTGGCTGTTCTGGGATTTCCAATATACATCCTTACGTTGTCAGAGGCTGCTTTCAAATATTATGCAACTTTGCATACAGTGTAAGTGGTATACTTTTTCTTTCCTCCCTCAAATCTTTGTGCTATCTTTGTTATACATGTTACTTCTATGTATGTTATAAACTCCACAGTGCATAATACATTGTTACTACTTTTGCTTTAGACAATTATCTTTTAAAATGGTTAAAAATAGAGAAACGTGTCTTCTATATTTATCTTCCTTTTTGCCATATCTAGATATCTTTACTTCTTTGTGTAGAACCACATTTCCATCTGGTATCATATTCCTTCAAACTAGAAAGCTTCCTTAAACATCCCTTGCAGTGCAAGTCTTTGGCAATGAATTCTCTTAGCTTTTGTTTGTCTGAAGAAGTCTTAATTTTATTCATTTTAAAAAGATATATTCATTGGGTAGAGAATCTGGGTTGACAATTTTTTTCTTTTAATACTCTGAAGATGTCACTCTACCATTTTCTGGTTTGCATAGTTTCTGAAGGGAATTTTGCTGATATTCTTCCTTTATATGTGCGTTTCACTCACACTGCCTTCAAGATTTTTCTCTTTATCCTTGATTTTCAGCATTTTTACTGTGACATGTTCTGGTTCTGGTGGGTTTAGTTTGTTCGTTTGTTTGTTTGTTTTAAATTCTCTGGAATACTTGGATCTTTTTGTTTTCTTTCATTAAATTTTGGAAATTCTGTGAATTTATTTTGACAACATGTGGAAACCAGCAAGAGAACCTTGAATTGCAATGGATTGAAACAAAGTAGAAGTTTGTTTCTCTCTCATAAAAAGAGTCAGAATGTAGGCAGTCCAGAACTTTCATGGCAGGTGGCTCATCATCAAGGGCCAAATTCTTTTTATTGTTTGTTTTACAGCATTTTTATGGTGCCTTAAGGTCTAACATGGGTGCCTGAGCCTCAGTCATTATTTCAGCATTCCAGCCAGCAGAAGAAAGAAAAAAAAATGGGAGAAGGGAGAAGAATGTCCCCTCCCTTTAAAGACACCTAAGAAACTTCTTGGAAGTCTCACTTGATAATTCTGCTTATGTCTCTTGTCTAAAACTTAGTCACATTACCCACACTGGACACAAGGAAGACTGAGAAATATACTTTTTATTCTGGTTGGCCATCTAGCCAGCTAAAACTCAAGAGGTCTCTAAGAAAATAATAAGGAATATATAGTAAGGTAGGAGGTGGGTAGCAGTCTTTCCCACAGCTGTGCATGAAAGCCATGTCTATAGCCTTTAAAAACTACAGATAGCTGGTGTTTCAATTACCTATTGCTGTGTAACAACCACTCCAAAACGTAGTGGTTAAAAATAACAGTATTTTCTTATTTCTCATAATTCTGTGCTTGGCTAGGCTCAGTTGGACGGTTTTCCTAATCTACATGGTGTCTGCTGAGATCACGCATGAGGCTGATTTCAGAGGAGAGCTTGGCCAGCACTGGAATATAAAAGACAGCTTTGCCCATGTGTCTGTAGTCTTGGTAGTGAAGACTGGGATGTCCAGAAGGCTGCAATATCTCCTTCTTTCTCCATCAGGAGAGCCAGGTCTCTCTACATGGTGGTGAAAAAGGCTCTAACAAACTAGGTATAAGATGCCAAGTGTCTGAAAGCCTAGGTCCAGAGCTGTTCTGATGGTACTTCTATTGCATTCTATTGGTCAAAGTAAGTCACAAGGTTATCCCAGGTACAAGAGCAGGAGAAAGCGACTCTGCCTTTGTATCGTAGGTGAGGCAAGTGCACAGAATGAGAGGACAAATTGATGGTGGCCATCTTTGGACTCAGATCACTACTTCACTTAGAGATTCTCTGTAGGCTAGGAGTTTGCTGAAGTTGTCTGTTCTTAGAATGAAGGGAAGAGAGGAAACTCATAGGTGGTTGGGTTTATGCACAAGAGTAAGAATCACTGGCTCACTCTGGTATCACTGCCAGAATCCCAGCAGACAAGATCTTGGAAGCGGCACAAAGAAGTACACATAATTTCTACATAGAGAAGCTCCTAAAGCAATGAAATTACTCTCAGACAGTGTTGTCAGCAATTTAAACTGGTATAACCTTTCTAGGTAATAGTCTTTAAAATGTGTGTCCCATTAACTCAGTAATCCCAATTTTAAAGACTCCTATCTTTTTTTTTTTTTTTTGCGTTACACGGGCCTCTCACTGTTGTGCCCTCTCCCGTTGTGGAGCACCGGCTCCAGACGCGCAGGCTCAGTGGCCATGGCTCACGGGCCCAGTGGCTCCGCGGCATGTGGGATCTTCCCGGACCGGGGCATGAACCCGTGTCCCCTGCATCGGCAGGCAGACTCTCAACCACTGTGCCACCAGGGAAGCCCTAAATACTCTATCTTAAGCACATATTTTAACAAGTGTGAACAAAGATGTGTAATGCAGTGTTTTGTATATGGATGCAAAACTGGAAATAATTGAATATTTATTGGAAAGGGGAGATTTATTTAGAGGGTTAACAGAATACACTGCAGTTTTAAAAAATAACAAAGTGTGAAAGGTCTTCACCATATCTGAAGTAAAAGCAGCCCAAAAGGAGACTATAAAATTGTATGTGTATAAATTGTATATAATTTCATTTTTTTTGCAAAATTATGCATAAGAAAATGTCTGGAAAAATATATATTAACTGGTCATATTATGGTTTCTATTACTTTTTCTCAGTTGTATTTTCTACACAAAAATTTTTTAAAAATAAACAAGCATTATTAATATACTAAAATAATATTATATACAATATTAAATACTAAAGCAGTTGCATAGTATCCACTTGGCTTGGTTTATGTTTTCCAAACATAACCATGTGAGTAACTTTATGTGAGTTCTCGTTGTTCTTCCCAAGGAACAGAGAATTATATTCAAACATTCCCTTTCTGGACATAATTTTAATTTGTAAGCCCTGCCATCTGTGTGAGGCTTGTTGCATCACTCCTTACTAGAGGTTATTGTTCAGGCTTTCACACTTCGAAATAATCACAACAGAATGACCTTGAAGCTATCACCTCTAATAGTAAAAGAAAGCAAGGTCCTGGGAACCTGAATATCTTCTAAACCAGCATAGAAAGCCAGAGAATCAAAAGGAATGAGAATCAGGGTGTAAAGATTTATTATGCTAAAACATCATTTCAAAAGGTCAAAATTCCACATTATTTCATTAGGTTTGAAATAACTCATGAAGGCCTTCCCACTTATCACGTGTCCAGTTTAGGGAGGTTGTTAAATGAAATAGGAGGCATGTCCCCTGGAGAAAGAGAGAGAGAGAGAGAGAGAGAGAGAGAGAGAGAGAGAGAGAGGGAGGGAGAGAAAGGGAGAACACAGACACGGAAGAAAGCCACCAGGAGCCCTTACAAAGCAACCCAGCCACAGACACTGACACAAGGGTCCCAAGCAGGCATAGTTTACAGAGAGCTCATTTTTAATCTTCAAGACTCAATCCAAATTCTGATCTTCTTAAAATTCTCTCTAACCTGTGCAAATCTAACTATCATCATTGTTATACTCCTGTCTTCTTTTTTTTATTTTTGCGGTACACGGGCCTCTCACTGTTGTGGCCTCTCCCCTTGCGGAGCACAGGCTCTGGACGCGCAGGCTCAGCGGCCATGGATCACGGGCCCAGCCGCTCCGCGGCATGTGGGATCTTCCCGGACCGGGACACGAACCCGTGTCCCCTGCATCGGCAGGCGGACTCTCTACCACTGTGCCACCAGGGAAGCCCCTCCTGTCTTCTTAATGTAAGGGCTGGCTATCTATTTGATACCATCTAAATATTACTTTGAATTTGAATTGGTATCTTCAATATTCTATTTTGGGTTGTTACTTTTTTTTTCAGTTTTATTATAAAATCATTTCATATTAAAATTTACATAAGTAACATTCAAATATATTTTCATCAAAATGCAAAATAATAAAGATTAACATTGTTGAGCACTTACTTTATGTCAGGCATTTAAAAAAATTTACATGTACTTCAATTCTTGAAACAACTCTATGAGGTAGCTTATGTTATTATCTTCATTTTGCTTAAGGAAAGCAGGGTACACAGAGGTGAAGTAATTTGCCCAGAATGTCTCCAGAGCTAGAACTCTTAACCTCTATATTATACTATTTCTCATTAATATAAGATAACATGGAATAAAAATGGGAATGGTACCTGCACACTTATGTGAGACAGCCCTGCCTCTGTTACTCTCTGGTCATTTGTCTTTCCAGAGCTTTATCTATTCATTTGCATGTTCATTTACATGTATGAGTACCAGGTATGAGTCTTACTCCATAAACTATGCATGTACAATGTAATTTTTCTATAACTGAACTTAATTGGTCTAATTTTTCTTACGGCATAAACATATTCTTTTTTAATTCCACATCTCCTTGACACTTTTTCCTGGATTGTCTGTAGGTTCTTCAGGGGATGCCAGTACTACATTATGGGGAACCATTGGGGGTCTCCATCCTGAGACATCCATAGTCCCATCTGATCCTTATTCAGAAGGATCACTGTTAGTGACAGAGAGGACTCTCCAGATCTGTGTCTTTCTTAGCTATTCCTGCATCCCGCAAAAGCAGATTTAAAATTATCCCACTGTTCCCAAACACCCCTTGGGCTGCAGTAGGAAACCAGGTGGGGCTGCAGAAGGCCCTTCACCACCCAAGCACTCCTACTCAAGTGCTCCTGCATCCTCTTGCGGCAGGGGGAGTTCTGGGGCCTTGTCTTAGAACCCTTACCTGGGAAGGTCCATGGAGAGCAGCCCAGGGTCACTGGCACTGGATTCCTCAAATGTTGCTAGAGCTTCTATTATTTCTCTTCTCCTCTCCCCTTCCTCTCTGACATGGTGAGAGGCTCTGTCTCAACGGATATGTAACTCGTTTACCTTATTTCTTTGATGCTTTTATTCTCCCACTTCAGGGAAAAAATTGCTCTGATTGTGTTTTACCAAATCCTCGAAACTCAAAAGCCAAGATTTAGAAAACAGTTATAAGGTTTCACCATTATATGTGAGGATTGTGATAGGATTCCTTTATGTAATCTTTCTCAAACTATGGTGGCATCCTTTTACTATCTATTGAGACTTCTACTATTATCAAGAATGGGATTTGAATGGTATCAAATGCTTTCCAAGCATCTATTGAGATAACCATATAGTTTTCCTTATATACGTTCTAAAGTAGTAAACCACATGAATAGATAAGCATATATTCAGTCTTCTGCATTTCTGAGAAAAGGTCTCCTTTGTCCTGAGTTATCAGCCTTTTCATATGCTGGTGGCTCATTGAGTCACTGAGATTTTGAAAACCTGTGATTGAGTTTGAGCATTTTGTAGGTGCGTAACTCTGATCAAGTCACTTAATTTTCATTAACTCTAATTCCCTCAAGTGCAATATGAGTACTTCCATCGTAGTCACAAAGTAGGTGTTAGGATTAGGTAAAATTGTAAAATTCTTATCCAGTAAAAAAAAAAAAGAACAAAATGTTGTACAGATATCATTTATTACTTCAGGTATTCAAGGGAACTGAGTGATTATACTTGTATCCCCCAAATGGTAAGCATCAGCTACCTAGCATGCCATTAATGAGGATGAACTAGTGCACTGAATTACCACTTTGCGCAACTCTCCTTTTGTCTAGTGGCATTGGCTCCATCCACCAAATGGGTTAGGAGCCCAAGGCACACAGGATGATAAGTTAATTTTCCCTAAGACTGCATCAATGTTAGAAATGCTGTCATAGCTTTGTCTGAGGGTCCAGGGATACCAACCAATAGTTCTTGGTTAGTAGCTGGAGCTACTTCTTCAAGAATAAAGACTGTATTTTGATGGGTAGAAAGAAAATGGCCCGTGGGATGATATTTTGAACGTTGACCACTAGATGGCATTATGAGCCTATCAGAATTGTTTTAAGGAGGCATTTATTCACCAGTTAAATACTAATTAGTTAAAGAAAGATATTAGTAAACGGAAGTTAGTGATAATAACAGCACTACCTTTGAGAAAGCTGTTTGTCCTCCTTGTCTGAATATCAGCTAAAGGTAGCAATAATATCTAGAGACAATGTTATTTAGCCCTCATTTCAAAACAATCACCTCCATAAGGAAAATACACGAAAGCAAATGGAAAGGATATACTCTTAGAAACAAAAAGTCAGTGAGAAATTCTATCAAAAAAAAAAACTAAAAAAAAACTAAACATATTTTTGTTCTCAACTGAATTGCCTAAACACTTTGTGAGATAAATGAATTCCAAAAGAGTTTAGATAACTTGGCTTAAAAAGGAAGTGGGTAGGAAGACAATGAGGAAATAATTTTAGGTTTAAGTCAGAGAGGGCTGCTTCTCCTGTCATCTCTTTGGGGTTGCTTTTGGCAACAGAACACTTAGATGGATAGAATTTAGGTAGTAATAAGAACAAATATTCGAATGATTATTAATTCTTATTTTAATTCATATTAAATATCATGACAGGAAGTTACTGAACTTAAAGCTAGGACTTCCTTGTTGGGGACACTGATAGTAGCATTTACTCACGCTAAACAAACACTGGATTTTCTGGTTTTTTCTTCTGCTTTCCTATCATCTCATTTATCCCCTCCATGCATCTCCACTTCCTCCAGTACACCTTTACAGGTTTCTCCAGCTATCAGAAAGTAGAGTTCTATGGACACTTTCACAAGCCACGATGCTGTAAAGCAAAGAAGCAATTACCTTTGGACACATCTTGCTAATGGAGGCACAAAATAAATGGAGAAAAGCACAGATGCTCACAGACACAGTTCAAAGATATGGCGGCTGCTTGCTGAGATCCTGAGTGTGGTTCTGGGGAAGGAGCTTGACGGGGCCATTCTCCCTATTCTGGGTGCACAGATACCTCTACTAAGTCTCAGGGCAAAACAAGTGCTGGGGTCTTCCCTGGTAGCACAGTAGTTGAGAATCCGCCTGCCAATGCAGGGGACACGTAGGTTCGATCCTTGGTCCAGGAAGATCCCACGTGCTACAGAGCAACTAAGCCCGTGTGCCACAACTACTGAGCCCGCATGACACAACTACTGAAGCCCACGTGCCTAGAGCCCATGCTCCACAACAAGAGAAGCCACCGCAATGAGAGCCCTGAAATTATTCTGGAATTTCAGGGGGTTTTGTTCGTTTTTTTGTTTTTTAAATACAGCCCACAACGAAGAGTAGCCCCCGCTTGCCACAAGTAGAGAAAGCCCACAGTAGAGAAAGCACAGCAAGGAAGACCCAATGCAGCCAAAAATTTTTAATTTTTTTAAAAATTAATTTTAAAAACCCAAAAAAACAAACGCTGAATGCTATTTTTGCTTTTTACCTTTTATTGTAAAAGTGAAAATCCTCTTCAGATTTCTTTCTGTTAGAAAAAATAGGTACTAATGCAGGTCTTTCGTAAAAGCAAAGTGGCTTAGAGAGAACTTTTGAAAATCGGGGGATACCTGCGCTCACTCTCATAGTATTTTAAAGAATGAAACACCTCTCTCTCTCTTTAATCTCTTGAGAAAGAAAGAACACTCCCAAGTTGGCAGCTCACACTGCTCAGAGTGAAATACAGTGGTCTGTGGGTGCCGGAATCATGCCTGGAAATACTGTCCCCAATACACACGTGTATAACATCAGCTCTAAGTACAGCTTGTGTCTGGTCCTCAGTCCTACTTGGAATGTTTGAGATGATTGCCTATTAGGGATCTCTTTACAACAATGAAATAGTAGACTTTTCATCAACAATTATTTCATAATTTATATACATAGACAGGCTTGATAAGGAAGAGACCAATTTCTAATGGCCAGGGAGTTTTAGGAAAGAAGAAAAAGGAGAAGAAATACTCCCAAAGACTTACTAGTGCATAGTAATCCATTGTCTAGAGCTGAGATCTGATAGAAAAGTTCATAGATGTCAAGGATTCTAAGAAAATATGTTTACACAGTTTTCTTGGGTCACATTTTTGGCTTCAAACTTTATTTCACGGTTTTCAGGAATTCTTTCTTCACAGTGAATCAGTAAATGGTCAACATTTAAGACATGCCACTCTTCTGAAATCAATCAAAGTTCAAGTAGAACATTCTTAGTCAAGTGTTGAGTCATGCTGACTAAGAGGCAATGGTGCAGGGAGGTGGGAGAGAGGATTGAGGCCCTCACAGTAGTCACTTGAATAACAATAGCTTCATTCTAGGACTGGAGAGCTCTCTAGGTCCAGGAGTCAGAGTTCCTAACCAATGGGAGAGACAGAAGCTTGAACAGCCCCCTTAATTTCAGTGGGAGAAAAATCTCTGGAATGTTATTTGCATAACTGTGACCTCAATTCAATACAACATGTCCAAGCAGGTAAGACAGAATCCACCATACTGCAGGTTGAAGTCTCAAGGGTATATTTTTAACATTTCCATTACAGAAATTCTTATCATGGGATAATATTCTTATCTACACAAGGTGAGACTGTAAGGTAATGTGATTCATTTAACAAAAACAACAAGCAGGGGCTTCCCTGGAGGCGCAGTGGTTGAGAGTCCACCTGCAGGGGACTGGGAGAGGCCACAATAGTGGCCTGGGAGAGGCCACAACAGTGAGATGCCTGCGTACCGCAAAAAAAAAAAAAAAAAACAAGCATAACAATGTATGCAATCAGATGAATGTGGGCTCTTGTCTTTGGAGAATAGATTTGAATTTTGGAAATAGCCAAAATATCAGTAGCTTGGAGGTAGTGCAAGGGAGAACTCTTAAAAAGCTGAATAATTGGGAAGATTGAAGCTGCAGTGTGCAATCTTTTTTTTTTACATAGGAGCTTCTTTTGGTTTTCACAAAGATCTTCCCTGCCTGAGGTAAGGTAGCTTGAGACAGAGAGCTGTTATTTGTGATATGGTCATGTGTGGACATTCCATGAGAAAGAATGCACAACTTGGATAGTCAGCTTGATAGACCTTGAAAAGACTTAATACATGATAATTGCATAGACTAATTGAGGATGTCTGTATCTAAAGAATTGAGATTTTGAGTCACGTGTTCCATTATAAGGAATTCCAAGGATCCACTGAATTTATCCTATTTATTCTGGAATTTCAGTTTTCTTTGTTTGGTTGGGTTTTTTTGTTTTTTGTTTTTTGTTTTTCTTTGCGGTACGCGGGCCTCTCACTGTTGTGGCCTCTCCTGTTGCGGAGCACAGGCTCTGGAAGCACAGGCTCAGCGGCCATGGCTCACGGGCCCAGCCGCTCAGCGGCATGTGGGATCTTCCCGGACTGGGGCACGAACCCGCGTCCCCTGCATCGGCAGGCAGACTCTCAACCACTGCGCCACCAGGGAAGCCCTGTTTGTTCGTTTTTGTTTTTATTAATACAGCCCAATAGTCTAGGTATATGTTCTGAGATTGTTTCTTAATGTGAAATTTGCCTTATTCTTTGCATTTAGGATAACTGGGTTTGGCTTATAAGAAACATGAGAAAAGAAGATTTACAAGCAACCTATGCTAGATTTAAGATCTTCTACAGAGAATTGACTTCATGTGGTCTCCATCTTCTCCACTGACAGAATCCCATGATTTGGACTAGCAGAGCAAAATGAGAGAATTGGATTAGATGTAAAAGGTTTCTAGAAAAAACTCTGAGTCTTCTGCCCTGATGATCTATGAGTAGGAAATGTGATAATATAGCAGCCTACCCAGAGAGCTTTAAATTCCACACTGCCCATTTTCAGAAGGAATAATGACTTCCCAACTGGAGAGTCACCATGTTCATCACTTACAGAGGCTGGGTACTTGGCAATCTCGACCAAAATATTAGCTAAGGATACCTGGGAAATAAAGGAAAGCCTTCCTTATTGATATTTGCAAATTACAGCAAGTCTTGATGTGCCTTTGAGTTATATATCACCTATATGATCTATTGTAATTAGATATATATATGACATATAACTGTACATATGACACATATGCACACGACAGATATGTGTAGATGTATGTTACCTATATGAAAGAATATTTGGGGCTTCCCTGGTGGTGCAGTGGTTGAGAGTCCGCCTGCCGATGCAGGGGACTTGGGTTCGTGCCCCGGTCCGGGAAGAGCCCACATGCCGTGGAGCGGCTGGGCCCGTGAGTCATGGCCACTGAGCCTGCGCGTCCGGAGCCTGTGCTCCGCAACGGGAGAGGCCACAACAGTGAGAGGCCCGCATATGGCAAAAAAAAAAAAAA
>RJWK010071950.1:0-10573 GCA_004363435.1 Platanista minor
ACATATATATGGAATCTAAAAAAAAGAAAAGAAAAAATAATGTCAAGAGAACCTAGGGGCAAGATGGGAATAAAGATGCAGACCTACTAGAGAATGGACTTGAGGATACGGGGAGGGGGAAGTGTATGCTGGGACTAATTGAGAGAGTGGCATGGACATATATACACCACCAAGCGTAAAATCGATAGCTAATGGGAAGCAGCCGCATAGCACGGGGAGACCAGTTCCATGCTTTGTGACCACCTGGAGGGGTGGGATAGGGAGGGTGGGAGGGAGGGAGATGCAAGAGGGAAGAGATATGGGGACATATATACATGTATAACTGATTTGTTTTAAAGCAGAAACTAACACACCATTGTAAAGCAATTATACTCCAATAAAGTTGTTAAAAAAACAAAAACAAAAAGTGTGGATTTTATTGTTATTATTAACCTGGTACATGAGAGATATAGACTATGGGATCATCAACTTGAGAAAAATAAGTTACCTTGTATGACCATCAGAAGCAGTGTGGTGAAAAGTGTTAAAAAGTAAGAGGTAAGAAAACATAAATTCACATATAGTTACCAAAAACTTAAATATGAACTAATAGTCTCATTTACATAAGGTGCCAACCACAGTACTGAAACCAGGTACAGTAAGTCCCCTATATACAAACGAGTTCTGTTCCGAGACTAAGTCCAACAAAGTCAGCCTAGGTACCCAACTAACACAATCGCCTATGTAGTATTGTACTGTATTAGGTGTATAATACTTTTCACACAAATATGTAAAAAACAAACAAAAAATGAAGAAAACATTTTTTTTTTTTTTGCGGTACGCGGGCCTCTCACTCCCGTGGCCTCTCCCACCATGGAGCACAGGCTCTGGACGCACAGGCCTAGCGGCCATGGCCCACAGGCCCAGCCGCTCGGTCGCATGTGGGATCCTCCTGGACCAGGGCACGAACCCGTGTCCCCTGCATCGGCAGGCAGACCTCCAACCACTGCACCACCAGGGAAGCCCCAAGAAAACATTTTTATTCTTATAGTACAGTACCTTGAAAAGTACAGTATAGTACCAGCTACATCACCGCTGCTTTTACGCTTGCTTCCAGACATCCTGGGCTTGAAATAAAGATACTGTACTGCTGTACTCTATACAGTACTGTACAGTAAAGTACACAAAAGCACAACCACACGCACGTGACAATGTATGCCAGACACGTGAACTAAGTTATGTGATTGGACATGCGAATGCACGTTCTCATGTTTGAAAGTTTGCAACTTGAAGGTTCGTGTGTAGGGGACTTACTGTAGATGATGCCATAGAAACTCGCATCAATGATGCCATGTAGCATCGTTAGTAATTAAGGCAAAGACTTAAGAGACTGAACTGATAAAAATATTCAGCATACATGGCTGCTTTCCTTATTTTCACATAAATAACTTGTAAGGTTTACACAATGCCCAGTCAGTGTAAACTAGATAACAAACAGAATGATACACAAAAGAGTTAAGTCTGTATTCATTAAGACTTCATAGCAAGTATACTAGAGAAGTGAAATACAAGCAGCTTTAAGACACGACATGAGAATTCTACAAAAACCATGTAACATAACAACTATGTGACAATATGACAAAATTACCACTTAGTGCATAAAGAAAGACAGGGAAAAGAAATACCTAGTAGCATGAAACAAGTACTGCTTCACTGGCAGAGTGTTATTAAGACAGCTGCTGGAGGCAAACAGAAGTCCAGGACCAGAGAGCTTCACAGAGGAATTCTACCAAACATATAAAGGAGAGCTAACACCCATCCTTAGACTATTCCAAAAAATTGAAGAGAGAAAACCTTCAAATTCATTCTATGAGGCCACCATTACCCTGATACTAAAATCAGACAAAGACACTACAAAAAAAGAAAATTACAGGCCAATATCTCTGATGAATATAGATGCAAAAATCCTTGACAAAATATTAGCAAACAGAATTCATCAATATATAAAAAGGATCATATACCATGATCAAGTGGGATTTATTCCAGGGATGCAAAGATGATTTAGTACCTGCAAACCAATGTGAAACACCACATTAACAAAAGGAAGGATAAAAACTACATGATCATCTCAATAGATGCAGAAAAAGCATTTGACAAAATTTGACATCCATTCATGATAAAAACCCTCAGTAAAGTTGGTATAGAGGAAACATATCTCAACATAATAAAGTCCATTTATGACAAACCCACAGCTAATATCATACTCAATGGTGAAATGCTGAAAGTTTTTGCTCTAAAACCAGGAACAAGACAAGGATGCCCACTCTTGCCACTTCTATTTAACACAGTACTGGAAATCCTAGCCACAGAAATCAGACAAGAGAAAGAAGTAAAAGGCATCCAAATTAGAAGGGAAGAAGTAAAACTGTCACTATTTGCAGATGATGTGATACCGTATATAGAAAACCCTAGTCTCCACACCAAAACTATTAGAATAAATGAATTCAGGAAAGCTTCAGGATACAAGATTAGTTTACAGGAATCTGCTGCTTTTTTTATACACTAATAATGAACTACCAGAAAAAGAAAGTAAGAAAACAATCCCATTTAAGATCACATCAAAAAGAATAAAATACCTCGGAATACACTTAACCAAGCATGTGAAAGACCTATACTCGGAAAACTCTAAAACACTGATGAAGAACATTGAAGACACAAAGAAATGGAAAGATATCTTGTATTCACGGACTAGAATAATTAATGTTGTTAAAATGTCCATACTACCCAAAGCAATCTACAGATTTAAGGCAATCCCTACCAAAATATCCATGACATCTTCCACAGAACTAGAACAAACAATCCTAAAATTTATATGGAACCACAAAAGAACTTGAATAGCCAAAACAATCTTGAGAAGAAAGAACAAATCTGGAGGTATCACATTCCCTGACTTTAGACTACACTACAAAGCTACAGTTATCAAAACACTATGGCATTGGCACAAAAACAGATTTTTGGACAGAATAGAAAGCCCAGAAATAAACTCTTGCACCTGTGGTCAATTATTAATCTATGACAAAGGAGACAAGAATATACAATGGAGAAAAGACAGTCTCTTCAATAAGCGGTGCTGGGAAAACTGGATAGTTGCATGTAAAAGACTGGAATTAGAACACTTTCTCATACCATATACAAAAATAAACTAAAAATAAATTAAAGACCTAACTAAGACTGGAAAACATAAAACTCCTAAAAGAAAACATAAGCAGAACACTCTCTGATATAAATCTTAGCAATGTTTTTTTGGCTCTGTCTCCTAAGGCAAAGGAAACAAAAGCAAAAATAAACAAATGAGACCTAATTAAACTTAAAAGCTTTTACACAGCAAAGGAAACCATCAAGAAAACGAAAAGACAACCTAAAGAGTGGGAGAAAATATCAGCAAATGATATGACTAATAAGGAGTAATATCCAAAATATATAAAGAGATCACACAACTCAACACCAAAAAAACAAACAACCCAAATAAAAAGTGTGCATTAGACTAAATAGACACTTTCCCAAAGAAGACACAAAGACAGCCAACAGGCACACAAAAAGATGCTCAAGCTTGTTAATCACCAGAGAAATGTGAATTAAAACCACGACGAGATACCACCTCAGAACTGTCAGAATGGTTATCATCAAAAAGACCATAAATAACAAATGTTGGTGAGGATGTGGAGTAAAGGGAACCCTTGTACACTGTTGGTGGGAATGTTAACTAACTGGTGCAGCCACTGTGGAAGACAGTATGGAGGTTCCTCAAAAAACTAAAAATAGAACTACCATATGATCCAGCAATTCCACTCCTAGATATATAGCCAAGGAAAACAAAAACACTAGTTCAAAAAGATACAAGCACCCTAACGTTCATAGCAGCATTATTTACAATTACCAAGATATGGAAGCAACCTAAGTGTCCACCAACAGATAAACAGATAAAGAAGATGTGGTATATATGTATACAATGGAATGTTACTCAGCCATAAAAAAGAATGAAATTTTGCCATCTGCAACAAAACTGATGAACCTCAAGAGTATTATGCTTAGTGAAATAAGTCAGACAGAGAAAGACGAATACTGTATGTTATCACTTACATGTGGAATCTAAAAAATAAATAAGTGACTATAACAGAACAAAAACAGACTCACAAATATTGAGAACAAACTAGTGGTTACCAGCGGGGAGAAGGAAGTGGAGGGAAAATATAGAGGTAGGAGATTAAAAGGTACAAATTAATAAGTATAAAATAAATAGGCTACGGGGCTTCCCTGGTGGCGTGATGGTTGGGAGTTTGCCTGCCGATGCGGGGGACGCGGGTTCATGCCCTGGTCCGGGAGGATTCCACGTGCCGCGGAGCGGCTGGACCCGTGGGCCGTGGCCACTGGGCCTGCACGTCCGGAGCCTGTGCTCTGCGGCGGGAGAGGCCCAAACAGTGACAGGCCCCCGTAACGAAAAAATAAATAAATAAAATAATAAATAAATAGGCTACAAGGATATGCTGTACAGCACATGGGAGACAGCCAATAATTTATTATAACTTTAAATGGAGTATAGTCTAGAAAAATACTGAATCACTATGTTGTACACCTGAAACTAATTTAATATCATAAATCAACCATACTTCAACAAAAAAGAAAAAGAGAAAGGACATCTGCTGAGGATTCTGAGATTCCAGGAATGGACAGGGAAAAACAATCCATAGGAAGCTCAGACTAAGTGTGAAAAATGTACGTCCATTTACTTAATTCCTTTCTGTCCACTAAACCTTCATTCCGATCATGCTAAATCTCTAGCTACTAACTTCTCTTAGGACTAGGTATGAAATAGAATTCAAATTCCCAGAGTGAGAATGAAACTTTAAAAAGTTGTAATAGAACAAAAAGCAAGCAGTAATGTCAAGAAGCTTGTTAGAAAGGAACCTTACTGTTCACTCTCCAGAGAAAGGATTCATTAGTAAACCCTCAAAATGGACAGGATTCAATTCACTACAAAATGTTAAAGCCCCCAAATAAATCGATGAATATGACATGGTCAGTGCTCTCAAGTAGCATACAGATATTTATTAAGTGCTTACTATGTACTAGGCACTGCTCTAAATGCTTTCATGTATTTGGCATTTAACCTTCATTATAATATTATGATGTAGGTATTGCTATTATCCCTTTTCTACAAATGAGGACATACATATTAACCCAAAGAATATTTAACCCAGACAGGTTAAATAATTTGCCTTCAATTACAAAACTAGAAATTTTGACAGTGTGGCTTCGGAGCACATGCTCTTAGCCATTGTGACATATATTTAGGAAAAGAAAAATTAAAGAAGCCTACATGCACTGACGATATTTTGTGTATTTTCTAAGACTGTTCTGACTTCATATATTCCATACCGTTGTCAGATTACTTGCTCCCATTTTGGCTGGGGAAAAAAATTATTTGCAGGAGGAATGTACATAACAAATTTATATATCTGATATTTAAACTCAACAAAACACCATCGCATGATACATTTAGCTGTGCTTCAGTCGTTGTTCATTAGTAGATCATTTAGCTGTATATTAGTAGTGTCTGTGAACAACACAAGGCTGTAAAAAGAGCCATTTCACTGCATAGAAATAGTCAAAATTATTCACAGTGATTTTGAGGAAGTCTTAAGTCCTACAATACCACTAAGAAATTTGAAAGTTGGTCACTTCTAGTGAAAACAAACTACCAGTCTCCGAACCATAAAATCACTGATATTATAAATTGCTTTGAATTTTACTACCATTATAATCATCAAGACTAGTACAGAAACTGCTTTGATAAAGTCATGTTCAACTTTTACAACTGGTATATACTTAGAGAAAAAGAGTACGAATATCACTTTCATAAATACTTTAAGATGCTGCCTATCAAGGTCTCAGTTGCAAATAATAGCCATTAGATTTTAAGGAAATCTTCATAGGAAAAATAACTTTAAAATGATGTTACTGCTAATATTTACAATAAGTATAAAAATGACAGCGTGAAAATATAATTTTTCCTTTCTTTGCTGTCATATATGATTTGATTTCAGATCAACTTTATAGTTGTGCCTAATTTCAATCTTTTTCCTGACAATTTTTCCCATTAATGCTGCTTTACTTTTGATGACATGCCCCATAAATCTATATTCCAGAAAAGCAGCTTATTTAGCAGAAAACTCCAAGGTTTTTGTACTTGTCAAGAAGTTAACCTCCTAAGGAAAAACCCAAAACACACACACACAATTCGATTGCTTTTAGGCTAAAGGCAGTCAATTGTTTCAAAATTCAATAGTACTTTCAGGTCTAGACCTGCAGTAAGTCCATCAGAAAAGTACTTGAAAAAGCATGATCTGTCAAAGAAAAGCCACAGAAATCTGCTTAGCTTGTTGAAAAATGAGTACATACTCAAAATAACTCTAAATAATATCGCATTACCTGAACAGTTTGCTGGTTAAAAACTATTCAAAAGTTGAAGGTAATTTGAACATTCATAGAAACAACAAATCAGTAGCATACACACCATTGCTTTCTGACAAGGACAGTTATTTTTGTCATCTTTCATATATCTGTCTGCACAACAGAGGATACATCTAGAAAAAAGAGGGTTACTATGTCTCTGGAATTATGTTTCTAAGATTAGAACATATTTTCTGAAAACCATCTAGTGGAATGGGTTACCAAAGGAAAGTATGGAACATATTTTTCTAGAAGTCTTTAACTAAAGTAAAGATGGTTGCCAATGGCTATTAAGGGTGCTGTGACAGGTTTTCTGGCCTTCATAACCCTGGCAACTGGTGTGCAATGGATGACCTACTCTCAATGCCTGTCAGTCGCTTACTGGCAATGCCTTTGCCAGTAACGAAAATGGCCATGCCTGTACAACTTTGATCCTCCAAAGTCACTGAAGGTTTCAGAAAGAAAGAAAGAAAATCTTTCCAGTCCATTCTTTTCTGATGGCAGCTTTTCTCTGTCACAGAATTTCACAAAGGGCCTTCAAATATGTGCAAATTTATAAAAAGGCAGAAAAAAACATTTTTGCTTCTGAAGATACAACAAACTGAGATAGGACCATCTTCCCTCTAGGGAGTGGCTTAACTTACTCTTCCCTGAAATCAGAAATAGGCTTTAGGACTTCCCTGGTGGCACAGTCGTTAAGAATCTGCCTGCCAATGCAGGGGACACGGGTTCAACCCCTGGTACAGGAAGATCCCACATGCTGCGAAGCAACTAAGCCTATGCGCCACATCTACTGAGCCTGCACTCTAGAGCCCGCGATCCACAACTACTGAGTCCGCATGCCGCAAGTACTGAAGCCCGTGCGCCTAGGGCCTGTGCTCCACAACAAAAGAAGCCACTGCAATGAGAAGCCCGTGCACCGCAACGAAGAGTAGCCCCCGCTTGCCGCAACTAGAGAAAGCCCACGTCCAGCAACAAAGACCCAACACAGCCAAAAAAATAAATTAAAAAATTAAAATAAAATAAAAGAAAAGAAAAGAAAGAGGGCTTCCCTGGTGGTGCAGTGGTTGAGAGTCCGCTTGCCGATGCAGGGGACACGGGTTCGGGTCCCGGTCCGGGAATATCCCACATGCTGCGGAGCTGCTGGGCCCGTGAGCCATGGCCGCTGAGCCTGCGCTCCGCAACGGGAGAGGCCACAACAGTGAGAGGCCCGCACCGCAAAAAAAAAAAAAAAAAAAAAAAGGAAGAGACTTTAAAATGCTAGGAATCTCATAGTATTTTGGAATTGTAAAGAACCTTAGAAATTTTGCAGGTAAAGAAAAGTGCTAAAAGGTAAAGATCTAACGCCAAAGAGCTAGTTAATAGTTCAATATAGAACCTAGATTTTCAGACTCTTGACCCAATGTTCTTTTAGGACACAGCTTCTCCTAATCTATCAATCTTTGTTAAAAATGTCTACAAACATCAGTAGAAATATGCACCAGTTAACAACTTATAGAAATGTGTTTCCTATCTACTTCAAATCTATACTCAGTAAAGGATCAACTAAGACTGTCACAGCAGTTTATATACTTTTCAGATAGTTTAAAATACATAGCTACTACTTGATAGAAAGATAAGAAAAGTGTTTTGATTCCCAATTATGATTCTACTGTAAAAATATCACTTACTGATCACCTACTTTTGGGTACTATGCTAAGTGCTGAGGATATAAGAATGAACACAAACATGGTCTCCTCCTGTTAAAAAAATTTATGCTTAAAATTATCTTCATAATATTGCTTTAAGTCTCTACAGTACTTTATAAGATGTATCTCTCTGCTGAATCTTACTAACTCTTGGTGAGTTTGGCAAGAGAGTTAGGATCAGAACAGAATGATTCTATCCTAATGTAGCTTTTTTCACATCACAACACTGACTTCTTTGGCTTCCACTACACAAATATTTAAAATCTGAAGTGTAGCAGATAAGTATGGCCTGTAAAAATTCTTACTTTTTTTTTTTTTTTTTTAAATCCCACACTTATTTCAAATGGCAATGCTGGCCCTGATACAGAGACTCTTTTGTAACAATTCCAATTATATACTAAAAGTTCCTAAAACTTAACCTCTTATAAATGAGTGCAATTTAGATAAACTATCAAGCTAACTAGCAAAATGATACAGAAGAAATGAGTGTTTAATTGTCATGCCAAATATGAAACATGTTATTCTTGTACTAGGTATAAATTTAAAATAATGATTAATATGTATACATTTTCCCATGAATAATTTTATGCAATTTGGATCATTTAAATTATGTCATTAATTATATGAATTATTAGCAAGCAACATATTATAATTCCTATTGTATCATTGCAGAAAGAGAGGCAAAGATGTGATACAGTCTGCCTCCTCTCCCCCTTACACAAATACAAAGTAGCAGTTTGGGATTGGAATTTAGTCTTTCAGCCATCCAGACCACAGCACCATAATCCATAATAAAAAAAGTTTCACTGTAAGAAATATTAAACTTGAAGAAAAAACTCTAAGCCACCACTTTTACTACAAATTTATAAACTTTTTATTGAAGCATTTTAACTTTAAACTCCCCAAACTGTATAGTTGAGGAGAGGGAGAGAGAACATCTAAAAATTCCTTAACCAGCGTCAATTGTTTCATGTTAATAAAGGATTAAATGTGAATAATATAAATGTCTATAAAACGTTATCAGTATATCTAAGGTTGAATAACCTTTCTGAATGATGGAAATCTCCAGCCTTTAAGTCGAATCCTCAGACTCCACTGTGTGTTGCCTCATGCTTCTTTTCTTACACCCTTAAGACCTCAGTTTCTCCTACCCACTATTTTTAATTTTTATTACAGTACTTTTCCTAAAAAGATAATAAAGTTCACTTTAAACATAAACTTAAGGCAGAACTCAGACAAGTCAATTTGCTTTATACAAAAATAAGACTGGTATCCAGAAACTTCAGCAGAGATACTATTACATTGTGTGTAAGGTAACTCTATTACCAAATAAATGAAGGTTAAAATAACCATAGAAAATTAAGATACATGGCTCCCAAATAGAGAAAGATATCAATAACTTCAGTCTGCTAACTGATATCTGTAACCACTTGTGATATTGAGAACAATATTCTGAAATTGGTCCTGACCAGAGGTATACTCCTTGTATCTCCTAGAAATTACTAAATAAATGTTCCTGAATTTTAAGGTCTGGCAAACAGAGATTTCACCAAAATCTCTGGGTCTTCTTTTGTAAATCATCCTTAGTTTTAATCTGTTCATTTTTTTGGAATGGTCAAGTCTGATTTTACTTATCTTTGGAGATGGCATAAGGTCATCAGTTTAGATTCTCCCTTCCTCCATATTATGTATTATGGATGTATAGATAGCTTGACACTTGCTATCCTGTCATGGTTCAACTTCTAGGCATAATTCTTTCCCAAGCAGGTTGACTAACACCTGGATGTTTGACAGTGGAATAAGGTTCTAAGAAAATGAAACTAAAAGCCACGTGGTTTTTGGTTCCCTAGTCACATCTGTAAAGCTAGCAGTCAGCAAAGTGGAAAACAGGATTTATTACATAAACTGTGTCTTTTTTCTTACCTCAGATAAGTCCAATCATGAGATCTAACACCTTTTAAGGGGAAAGGAAATGAACATATATTAAACATCTGATCCAGGACAAAAACTTTCTTGGATCTATATTATCTCATTTAATTCAACAAAAACAACAACTCTGTTGAGTAGTAATTACTCCCATTATACACATTAGGAAATCTGTCCAAAGTAATCCTGCCAGTAAGTATAGAAGCCAGGTTTTGATCCAAGCAGGTTCAGATTTTCCAAAGTCAATATTTTTAGTACTCATAGGATTTTAAGGCAAGATCACTGAGTACCATGTAGAACATTCAGTACAATTCCTCTATGTTACAGATGAGGAAACTGAGGCCCCAAAAGACTGAAACTTGCCCAAGGTCACACACTTGTGGTGAGGCTGGGATTTGAATTCATATCTCCTGATTTCCAGCACAGTTCTGTGTATAATTATTTGTGTGTGTGTGTGTGTGTGTGTGTGT
>RJWK010071951.1:0-10573 GCA_004363435.1 Platanista minor
GTTGAGGATTTTTGCATCTATGTTCATCAGTGATATTGGCCTGTAGTTTTCTTTCTTTGTGACATCCTTGTCTGGTTTTGGTATCAGGGTGATGGTGGCCTCGTAGAATGAATTTGGGAGTGTTCCTCCCTCTGCTATATTTTGGAAGAGTTTGAGAAGGATAGGTGTTAACTCTTCTCTAAATGTTTGATAGAATTAGGCTGTGAAGCCATCTGGTCCTGGGCTTTTGTTTGCTGGAAGATTTTTTTTTCCTTTTTTTTTTGTTTAATGAAAGACAAGTCCACTTGAGTCCTAGTCTTTAACTCTGCTGCTAATTCATTTTGCAAAGTCAAGCATGTACTTTGTTTTACACTTTCCTATTGGTAAAATAAGAGGGCTGGATGACATGCTATCTAAGATTATATTCAGATATAATGATTTATGATTCTTTTTCACATTCTGCTCCATTTTGATTTCTAATACCAATCAGATGCACATTTTTCATTCTTTTTTTCTGACAAAGCTACATTTTAATATGTCTGTTTAAATTTCTCTATTTTTTATTGTGAAGTTTTACATGTAAAATACTCTCTAATTATAAATCGTAAACAAAAACTGTACTTTTTATGGAAACTTCTATATATCCCAGGATCCTTATAAATTCATCCTTTTCATACTTCAAAGACACAACTCTCTTAAAAAATTTCATGATAAATCTTACACAGAGTTTTACTCTATTGTATATAGAGCTGAATTACAGGGTATTAGTGTGGTTATTAAACTAAGTATAAGATTTTTTAAACTTTTTTTTAATCCCATAACTATCAAAAACATTTCTGTCTGAAGCAAATAATTTTAAAACAAAAATACCTCTTGAAGAATCACTGCAGCTTGAGGTAAATAATAATAAAGATGCTACATTTTTAAAAAACCTTATATTTATAAGTAATAACCAAGAAAACGTTCTAGAAGTGCTTATCTTATTTGGGGGGTTCCCATAAATTTTTACTAGAGTACTGCAAACTAGATTTAAGACCCATTTATTATGTTTTTACTGTTACCTACCCAGGAGTGTGGCAGAAACAAAAATAGAAGATGACACAGTCTTCATTAAAGATCCTTCCAATTTCATTAAAAACACAAACCACCAAACACTTTTACACAAGAAACAGATCAAGATCAAAGTTCAGTGTAAATACTCATCGGGGAAGAAAGCCATAAAAGATAACTGAATCTTTAAACAAGTATACTACTAGAAAATCTGTCTTACTACTACATGACTAGGAATAATTACAGCTGCAAACTCCTCCAATTGTTCAATTTATTGTTTTACTGGAGGATAATTGATATATTTATAAGTAAATTATGCTACTTAGCTCATATTTTCACTATTAAATTAAATGAATAGTAAACGTAATTAAATAAATAGCAAACCAACATAAATGCCCTAACCCCATAATCAATTACAGCTTTCCAACTAAAATTAAACAGTAGTTTAAGAGAATGTTTAAGAGATGTTAGTGTATATAACAACAAAGAGGACTGCAAAGATAAGCTGTATGAGAGCTTACTATTGTTATTTCTGAGGTCGTTACCATTATTACCAACAGGCTTTGTAATGCAAGCTCAGTTGCAGCACATCTTCATGGATTACCTTTGCAAGAATCACTTACATGACTATGCCTCTATTACCTTAAAAATGTGAGCAAAAGGGGCTTCCCTGGTGGCGCAGTAGTTGAGAGTCTGCCTGCCAATGTGGGGGACACGGGTTAGAGCCCTGGTCTGGGAAGATCCCACATGCCGCGAAGCAACTGGGCCCATGAGCCACAACTACTGAGCCTGCGCGTTTGGAGCCTGTGCTCCACAAGAGAGGCCGTGATAGTGAGAGGCCTGCGCACCTTGGTGAAGAGTGGCCCCCGCTTGCCACAACTAGAGAAAGCCCTCGTACAGAAACGAAGACCCAACACAGCAAAAATAAATTAATAAACTCCTACCTCCAACATCTTAAAAAAAAAAAATGTGAGCAAAAGAGGAATGCATGTAGTATTACTACATCATACTGCAGCTATATCTCACCTAAATGTTTGTTTCATCCTCTTCTGAAGCAGAAGCCTCTTGCCTAAGAACACTGGGCAGGATTTCGTGGGGTACAACGCTTTTGAAAATCCACTTCCTAAAGATTTCTCTCTCTGTTCCCCAAGAACAAACTCCTTGATTCATCCCCAGGACACCAGTAAATTCCTGTTAAACAGTCTTCACCCAAACAACAGTAATTCATTGTTTTTTGTTTTTTGTTTTTTGAGGTACGCGAGCCTCTCGCTGTTGTGGCCTCTCCCATTGCGGAGCACAGGCTCCAGACACGCAGGCTCAGCGGCCACGGCTCACGGGCCCAACTGCTCCGTGACATGTGGGATCTTCCCGGACCAGGCATGAACCCGTGTCCCCTGCTTCGGCAGGCGGACTCTCAACCACTGCGCCACCAGGGAAGCCCCAGTATTTCATTGTTACTCAGTATATGTTATAGATTCAGTGTTCATGTTTTTAATCTTTTTGTCCTGTTCTATTCAGCTATCCTACTTTATGCATTTCAATATATTTAGTTTTTCATGGGAATCATGGAAAGACAGGAGGTGTCTGCTAACTTAATTGCAACAGGAGTCATTCCAAAAAGGGACTTAAGTCTGAGATAAATACAGCAGAGCAGGTTAATAGGAGTTGAAGCCAGTGATTGGAAGACAAGATCAGAATACCAGGCAATAGGCACTGAGCAAAAACCTTGACAGGGTTCATAGAGGTGATTAGATCACGTGAATAGGCTGCAAGATGAAGCAGTATCCAGATAGGCTGAAGTCATAAACATGGTTAGAAGAGACTGATAATCTAGAAGATGAAACTGTTGCCACAATCAAGAATTGTGACCAAATTACTAGCCGTGATGAATGACGCCTAGTGAGAACAATGGAAAAGACAACAGCGGAGGCCTTTCTAATGAACCTCATTATCTTGACAGGAGACTAGTTGACTAAACCTTTCTTGGGATGGCTATCTATGACAGCTCCTTCCAACTTTTCAGGGAGAAAGTTAAATTTCCAAGCCTGTATCATCATACCTCCATGATCCTTTCTCATCCATGTAAACAGAGCAGGGTTTAAGTGAAATAAAAGTTAATCAAGGATTTGTGGTATATATTTTTCAGGTAGCAATCATCGTAAAGAATTTGATGAAAGTTATGAGTCCTCTACCCAAAATAATACACATGAACAAAATAATTTCACAGTACCTTCAAATGATTCAAACACATGAATCTAAGAATCCCTACTCAAGACATTTTCCAGGATACAACATACATTAGGACACAAAATAAATTTCAATAGGTTTTAAAAGATACATATCATACAAAGTACCTTTTCCAACCACAAACAGGATGAAGTTAGAAATCAATAACACAAGTAAAACTGGAAAATTTACAAATTTTTGGAAATTAAACAACACGCTCAAACAGCAAATGGATCAAAGAAAATTTCACAGGGGATATTAGAAAACACTTAGAGACACATGAAAATGACAACACAACATATCAGAACATATGGGATACAGCTAAAGCAGTGCTAAGGGAAATATTTATAGCTATAAATGCTTACACTAAAAAATATGAAAGGTCTCAAAAAAAAAACTTAACTTTACAACTTGAGACACTAAAAAAGAAAAACAAACTAAATCCAAAGCTAGCAGAAAGAAATAAGAAAGATTACTGAAGAGATAAACGAAATAAATTAAAAAATAGAAAATAATCAATGAAATGAAAAGTTATTTCTTTGAGAAGACCAACAAAACTTATAAACCTTTAGCTAAATGGACTGAAAAAGAGAATTCAAATTATTAAAATCAGAAATGAAAGTGGGAACAAATTACTACTAATTCTACACAAATTAAGAGGATTAGAAGAGAGTACTATGAATAACTGTCAACAAATTGGATAAACCAGATGAAATGGACAACTTCCTAAAAAACACAAAACCTACCAAGACTAAACCATGAAGAAATACCTGAAGAGACTTCTAACTAGTTAGGCAATTGAATCAATAAAAATCTCCAAACAAAGGAAAGTCCTGGATCTGATAGCTTCATGGGTGAATTCAACCAAACATTTAAAGAACTAATACCAATCCATGTAAACTTTTCCCAAAAATCTGAAGGCTGAAGGTGGGGGGAACATCTCCTAACTCATTCTATAAGGCCAGATAACCCTGAGACCAACCCACACAGCGATCCTATAAGAAAAGAAAACAACAGATCAATATATGAACACTAATGCAAAAATCCTCTAAAAATACTAGCAAACAGAATTCAGCAGCATACTAAAAGGATTTAAACACATGCCCAAATGAGATTTATTCCTGGAATGCAAAGACGGTTCAAAATGCAAAAATCAATCTATATAATATGCTAGTCAATAAAATGAAGGAAAACCCATATGATAATCTCAAATGAAGCAGAAAAAGTATCTGACAAAAATCAGCACCCTTTCATGATAAAAAAACACTCAACAAGCTAAGAATAAAAGCAAGCTACCCAAATATAGTAAAATCTCTATATGAAAAATACACAGCAAATATACTTAATGGTGAAAAACTGAAGGCTTTCCTCTAATAACAAGACTAGTATGTCCTCTTTCACCACTTTTTCAACAAAATACTAGAAGTTTGAGCCAGAGCAATTAGGCAAGCAAAACAAAAGGCATACAGATTGGAGGGAAGAAGTACAATTATCTGTTTGCAGATGTTATGATCTATTATGTAGAAAACCCTAAAGACTCCACAAAAAAAGTTAAAAATAATAAATGAATTTAGCAAAGTAACAGGATACAAAGTCAACACACAAAAATCATTTGCATTTTTCTATATACTAACAATGAACAATGTAAAAAGAAATGCAGAAACAACTCCATTTGCAATACCATCAAAAAGAATGAAATACTTAGGAGTTAACTTAACCAAGAATATGAAAAACTTGTACAATAAAAACTATAAAACATAGCTAAAAGAAATTAAAGACATAAATAAATGGAAATACATGCCATCTTCATATAATGGAAGACTTATCATTATTAAAATGCCAATACCACCCAAAGCAATTTACACATTCAATGAAATCCGACTCAAAATCCCAAGTTTTGCAGAAATACAAAAACCCAGCCTAAAATTCATATGGAATCTCAAAGGACCCTAAATACCCAAAACATTCTTGAAAAAGAGACCAACAAAGCTGGAGGACTCACACCTCTTCATTTCAAAACATACTACAAAGCCACAATAATCAGAACAGTGTGGTAAGTGATATACAGACATACAGACCAATGGAATAAAGAGCCTAGAAATAAATCTTCACATATATAGTCAAATGATATTTGACAAGAGCACTAAGACCATTCAATGGGGAAAGGACAGACTTTTCAAAAAATGGTGCAAGGAAAACTGGATATCCACATGCAAAACAATGAAATTGCACCCTTACCTAACACCACACACTAAAATTAACTCCAAATGGATCAAAGACATAAAGTAAGATATAAAACTATAAAGCTCTTAGAAGAAAACATAAGGAAAAATTTTAATAACATTGGATTTGGGAATGATTTATTGGGTATGACACCACAGACAAACGCAACAAAAGAAAAAATATATAAATGGGACATCATGAAATCAAAAAAATTTTTGTGCATCAAAAAACATTACCCACAGAGATATTCAGGAGTTGAGGAAGATGAAGGAAGAGTAAGATGCGGAGATCCTTCCTCCCCACAGATACATCAGAAATACATCTACACGTGGAACTACTCCTATAGAACACCCATTGAATGCTGGCAGAAGACCTGAGACATCGCAAAAGGCAAGAAACTCCCCACCTACCTGGGTAGGGCAAAAGAAAAAAGAAAAAAGAGAGACAAAAGAATAGGGATGTGACATGCACCAGTGGGAGGGAGCTGTGAAGGAGGAAAGGTTTCCACACACTAGGAAGCCCTGTTGTGGGTGGAGACTACACGTGGCGGAGGGGGGAAGCTTAGGAGCCATGGAGGAGAGTGCAGCAACAGGGGTGCAGAAGGCAAAGTGGAGAGATTCCTGAACAGAGGATCAGTGCCGACCAGCACTCACCAGCCTGAGAGGCTTGTCTGATCACCCTCCAGGTCAGGCAGGGGCTGGGGGCTGAGGCTCGGGCTTCCCTCAATTGCAGGGAGAGGACTAGGGTTGGCAGCGTGAACACAACCTGAAGCGGTTAGTGCATCGCGGCTAGCCGGGAGGGAGTCCAGGAAAAAGTCTGGACCTGCCGACAATGAGGCAAGACACTTTTTATTCCCTCTTTGTTTCCTGGTGTGCGAGGAGAGGGGATTAAGAGAACTGCTAAAAGGAGCTCCAGAGACGGGCGCAAGCAGCGGCTAACACCACAGACCCCAGAGACGGGCATGAGACGCTAAGGCTATTGCTGCCACTGCCAAAAAGCCTGAATGCGAGCACAGGTCACTCTCCACACCTCCCCTCCTGGGAGCCAGTGCAGCCCACCACTGCCAGGGTCCCATGACCCAGGGACAACTTCCCCGGGAGAACGCATGGCACGCCTTAGGCTGGTGCGACATCACACCAGCCTCTGCTGCCGCAGGCCTGCCCCACATCCGTACCCCTCTCTCCCCCGGACGTGACTGAGCCAGAGCCCCCAAAGCAGCTGTTCCTTTAATCCCATCTTGCCTGAGTAAAGAACACACAGCCTAAGGCGAAGTACATGCAGAGGCGGGGCCAAATCCAAAGCTGAACCCCCGGAGATGTGCAAACAAAGAAGAAAAAGGGATATTTCTCCCAGCAGCCTCAGGAGCAGTGGATTAAATCTCCACAATCAACTTGATGTACCATGCATCTGTGGAATACCTGAACAGACAACGAATCACCCCAAATTGAGGAGGTGGACTTTGAGAGCAAGATATATTTTTTCCCCTTTTCCTATTTTTGTGAGTGTGTATATGTATGCTTCTGTATGAGATTTTGTCTGTAAAGCTTTGCTTTCACCATTTCTCCTACGAATTTGTCCATCCATTTTTTTTTGCCTTTTTTTTTACTTATTACAAAAATATTTTTCTTAATAATTATTTTTTACTTTAACAACTTTATTTTAATTTATTTTATCCTCTTTCTTCCCTTCTTTCTACTTTTTCTCCCTTTTATTTTGAGCTGTGTGGATGAAAGGCTCTTGGTGCTCCAGCCAGGAGTCAGTACTGTGCCTCTGAGGTGGGAGAGCCAACTTCAGGACACTGGTCCACAAGAGACCTCCCAGCTGCACGTAATATGAAACAGCAAAAATCTCCCAGAGATCTCCATCTCAACACCAAGACCCAACTTCACTCAACGACCAGCAAGCTACAGTGCTGGAAACCCTATGCCAAACAACTAGTAAGACAGGAACACAACCCCACCCATTAGCAGAGAGGCTGCCTAAAATCATAAGTCCACAGACACCCCAAACATACCACCAGACGTGGACCTGCCCACCAGAAAGACAAGATCCAGCCTCATCCACTAGAACATAGGCACTAGTCCCCTCCACCAGGAAGACTACACAACCCACTGAACCAACTTTAGCCACTGGGGAGAGACACCAAAAACAACGGGAACTACGAACCTGAAGCCTGCAAAAAGGAGACCGCAAACACAGTAAGATAAGCAAAATGAGAAGACAGAAAAACACACAGCAGATGAAGGAGCAAGGTAAAAACCCACCAGACCTAACAAATAAAGAGGAAATAGGCAGTCTACCTGAAAAAGAATTCAGAATACTGAGAGTAAAGAGGATCTAAAATCTTGGAAATAGAATAGAGAAAATGCAAGAAGCATTTAACAAGGACCTAGAAGAACTAAAGAGGAAACAAGCAATGACGAACAACACAGTAAATGAAATTAAAAATACTCTAGAAGGGATCAATACCAGGAAAACTGAGGCAGAAGAACAGAGAAGTGACCTGGGAGATAAAATAGTGGAAATAACTACTGCAGAGCAGAATAAAGAAAAAAGAATGAAAAGAACTGAGGCCAGTCTCAGAGACCTCTGGGACAACATTAACTGCACCAACATTCAAATTACAGGGGTCCCAGAAGAAGAAGAGAAAAAGAAAGGGACTGAGAAAATATTTGAAGAGATTATAGTTGAAAACTTCCATAATATGTGAATAGTTAAGTCCAGGAAGCACAGAGAGTCCCATACAGGATAAATCCAAGGAGAAACACACCACGACACATATTAATCAAACTATCGAAAATTAAATGCAAAGAAAAAATATTAAAAGCAGCAAGGGAAAAATAACACACAAGGGAATCCCCATAAGGTTAACAGCTGATCTTTCAGCAGAAACTCTGCAAGCAAGAAGGGACTGGCAGGACATATTTCAAGTGAGGAAGGAAAAAAACCTGCAACCAAGATTACTCTACCCAGCAAGGCTCTCATTCAGATTTGATGGAGAAATTAAAACCTTTACAGACAAGTAAAGGATGAGCGAGCTCAGCACCACCAAACCAGCTTTACAACAAATGCTAAAGGAACTTCTCTAGGCAAAAAACACAAGAGAAGGAAAAGACCTACAGTAACAAACCCAAAACAATTAAGAAAATGGGACTAGGAACATACATATAGATAATTACCTTAAATGTAAATGGATTAAATGCTCCCACCAAAAGACACCGACGGGCTGAATGGATACAAAAACAAGACCCATATATATGCTGTCTACAAGAGACCCACTTCAGACCTAGGGACACATACAGACTGAAAGTGAGGGGATGGAAAAAGATATTCCATGCAAATGGAAATCAAAAGAAAGCTTGAGGAGCAATTCTCATATCACACAAAATAGACTTTAAAAAGACTATTACAAGAGACAAAGAAGTATACTACATAATGATCAAGGGATCGATCCAAGAAGATATAACAACTGTAAAGATTAATGGAACCAACACAGGAGCACCTCAGTACATAAGGCAAATACTAACAGCCATAAAAGTGGAAATCGACAGTAACACAATCATAGTAGGGGACTTTAACACCCCACTTTCACCAATAGACAGATCATCCAAAATGAAAAAAAATAAGGAAACACAAGCTTTAAATGATACATTAAACATGGACTTAATTGATATTTATAGGACATTCCATCCCAAAACAACAGAATACATATTCTTCTCAAGTGCTCATTGAACATTCTCCATGACAGATCATACCTTGGGTAACAAATCAAGCCTTGGTAAATTTAAGAAAATTGAAATTGTATCAAGTATCTCTTCCGACCACAACGATATGAGACTAGATATCAATTACAGGAAAAGATCTGTAAAAAATACAAACACAAGGGCTCCCCTGGTGACGCAGCGGTTGAGAGTCTGCCTGCCGATGCAGGGGACATGGGTTCGTGCCCCAGTCCGGGAAGATCCCACGTGCCGCGGACCACCTGGGCCTGTAAGCCATGGCCGCTGAGCCTGCGCGTCCAGAGCCTGTGCTCCGCAATGGGAGAGGCCACAACAGTGAGAAGCCCGCGTACCGGAAAAAAAAAACAAACACAAACACATGGAGGCTAAACAATACACTACTTAATAATGAAGTGATCACTGCAGAAATCAAAGAGAAAATCAAAAAATACTTAGAAACAAATGACAATGGAGGAGGAGAGACAAGATGGCGGAAGAGTAAGACGCGGAGATTACCTTCTTCCCCACAGACACACCAGAAATACATCTACACGTGGAACAACTCCTGCAGAAAACCTACTGAACGCTGGCAGAAGACCTCAGACCTCCCAAAAGGCAAGAAACTCCACACTTACCTGGGTAGGGCAAACAAAAAAACCCTAAAAACAGAGACAGAGGATAGGGACGGGACCTGCACCAGTGGGAGGGAGCTGTGAAGCAGGAAAGGTTTCCACACACTGAGAAGCCCCTTCGCGGGCGGAGACTGCGGGAGGCGGAGGGGGGACGCTTCGGAGTCACGGAGGAGAGCGCAGCAACAGGGGTGCGGAGGACAAAGCGAGGAGATTCCCGCACGGAGGATTGGCGCCGACCGGCACTCACCAGCCCGAGAGGCTTGTCTGCTCCCCCGCCGGGGCGGCCGGGGCTGGGAGCTGAGGCTCGGGCTTCGGTCGGAGCGCAGGGAGAGGACTGGGGTTGGCGGCGTGAACACAGACTGCAGGGGGCTAGTGCACCACGGCTAGCCGGCAGGGAATCCGGGAAAAGTCTGGACCTGCCGAAGAGGCAAGAGACTTTTTCTTCCCTCTTTGTTTCCTGGTGCAGGAGGAGAGGGGATTAAGAGCGCTGCTTAAAGCAGCTCCAGAGACGGGCGCGAGCCGCGGCTACCCGCGCGGACCCCAGAGACGGGCCTGAGACACTAGGGCTGCTGCTGCCGCCACCAGCAAGCCTGTGTGCGAGCACAGGTCACTCTGCACACCTCCCCTCCCGGAGCCTGTGCAGCCCGCCAACGCCAGGGTCCCGGGATCCAGGGACGGCTTCCCCGGGAGAACGCACAGCGAGCCTCAGGCTGGTGCAACGCCCTGGTGGCCTCTGCCGCTGCA
>RJWK010071952.1:0-10573 GCA_004363435.1 Platanista minor
GTTTCCAGGCCTGCCTGCCAAGTTCACAAAGGGTCTGAGGAAGGAAGAGGCCACGGAAGGGGCCACGGCCACGCTGCGCTGCGAGCTGAGCAAGGCAGCCCCCGTGGAGTGGAGGAAGGGGCCTGAGACCCTGAGACCCGGGGACAGAGTGAGCCTGAGGCAGGATGGGGCCGTGTGTGAGCTGGAGATCCGTGGCCTGGTTATAGAGGATGCTGGGGAGTACTCGTGTGTGTGCGGACAGGAGAGGACCTCTGCCACGCTGACCATTAGGGGTAAAGATGGCCCTGTGGACTTACTTGGGAGCCTGTACTTGTGCCCTTGTCTCTTGTGCCCACACTGGCTCCCCATGAGTGCTTGCCTCCTCTGTGCCATGTGCAGTTTCTTTATGTCACCCTTGTGCTCCCCCGTTAGAGCTCTGTTTAGTGTCCTTGTGTCTGCATACTGATCTCCAGCCAAATGACTTCACCTCGCCGTTACCCTCGCCGTAGGGAAAGAACTCCCACCTTATTCCCCTCCCTCCACCCATCATAATGCAGTCAACTTTCTCCTTATAATCCAAAGCCTCTAGTCAGGATCTGACGGTCATGGCCCCACCCTAGGGGTCCAAGGAGATCCCCCTGCCCCCACCTTGATGACCTGGAGGAATACAGGCCTGTCTGTGGGCTTCCTGGGTGGAGGTCAGCATGAGAATAGCCTGGGTCAGATCCAGAGCTCCTCTCATAGCCCGCAGTTCAGTCCCTCCTTCCCCTTAGAGTGGACCCAGGCCCATGACTCCACTTCTGCCCCCAGCTTCCAGGAGCCCATGGCATTGGGTGCTTTGGGCAGGTCAGGCAGCTGGGGTGAAGCCATGGGCCACACCTGGCCTAGGCCCTGGGTGGGTCTGACTGGGTTTTGGGGCGCCAGTCTCCTGGCTGGGTGTCTGGGCACCAGCCTTGGGGCTGACCTTCTCTCTCCCCTCCACCCCCTGACCCCCACCCCACAGCCCCACAGGTGGTGTTCAGGAAGCCACTGCAGAGCCTGCAGGCTGAGGAGGGCACCTCAGCCAGCCTGCGGTGTGAGCTATCTGAGCCTAGCGCCGCTGTGGTCTGGAGCAAGGGTGGCCTGGAACTGCAGGCTGACGAGCGCTGGGAGCCACAGCAGTGGGGCCACGTGGCGGAGCTGGTGCTTCGGGACTTGCGCCAGGAGGACACTGGAGAATACACCTGCACCTGCGGCTCCCAGGCCACCAGCGCCACCCTCACCGTCACAGGTGGGCCCCGAGGCCACCCCCACGTAGTGCGGGGGATTGTCAGGGCCGCACCTCCACCCTGGAGGTGACATGGGCTCGCACGTGCAACACGGGGCAGACCTGGCCTGAAGCTCTTCCCTGCCACTACCCCTCTGCCTTAGCTGCACGCCTTTGGGCCCCTCTGCCCTCATAGATGCTCCTGCACCTGCCCTCATATTCTCGCTCACCCCTGTAGTTGCACCCGTGAGGTTCCTTCGGGAGCTGCAGGCCCAGGAGGTAGACGAGGGCGCAACGGCACACCTGAGATGTGAGCTGAGCCGGGCAGGAGCCAGCGTGGAGTGGCACAAGGGTTCCCTGCAGCTCTTCCCCTGTGCCAAGTACCAGATGGTGCTGGAGGGCACAGCCGCTGAGCTGCTGGTGCACGGTGCTGAGCAGGAGGATGCCGGCTACTACACCTGCGACACAGGCCACACACAGAGCACTGCCAGCCTCTCTGTCCGCGGTGAGCTTCCCGGGGCCCCTGCCCTCCCCGGGCCCCTCAGCCCCCATGGAGCTGGCGGGCACCTTGAGTAGCAGCCCTAAGAGCCCCTCCCTGACCCCCCAGCCCCTAGGCCCACGTTTAAGACGGACCTGCAGAGTGCAGAGCAGGAGGCGGGTGGTGTGGCCCGGCTGTGCTGCCAGCTGAATGACTCAGAGACTGGGGCCCCCGTGCTGTGGCTCAAGGAGGGTGTGGAACTGCAAGGGAGTCCCAAGTATGAGATGCGACGCAAGGGGCCCACGTGTGAGCTGCTGATCCACGGACTTGAGGCCAAGGACACGGGCGAGTACACCTGCATGGTGGGCAGCCAGAAAACCTTGGCCTCCCTCAAAGTTAAAGGTGAGCCCTCCCTGCCACACCCACTGCCCACATAGCTGCCCTGGGGGCACACCTGGTCCACCCTTGTACCCTCTCTCTCCGGGTGCTGTTCTGGGGTGGCTCTAAGACCCCTGGGGTTACAAGCTTTCTCTGCACCACTCTGGCGCTGGTGCCCCTAGAAAAGAGCGTCGACGGTGAGGCAACCGTAGCCCCTGAACACTGCCCTGCCTCCTGCCCCTGCCAGCAGGTGGGGCAGGCTGGCCTAGGCCACCCTCTGTGAGCTCCTGCCTGTCTGTCCTGAAGGTCTTGCCTCCCTGATGTCCCAGCCAGGGCAGGGCTGGCCACAGTGGGGGGAAGGAACAAAAGCAGCCCACCACCCCACTATCCCTTGCCTGCTTCCTCCAAACAGAGGTGCCCCCAGCCCAAGCTCTGTCCCCAGTAGCTCAGTGTCGTGGTAGGGAGCTGTGTTGGGAGCAAACTGGGTGATGAATCTCGCGTTGGGCAGATAGAGGCTGTGTGGCAGGAGAGTGCCTGGCAGGGCTTCCTGGAGGTGAGTTGGGGCGGGGGGCATGGGAGCTTGGCCCAGGTGCTCTGACCGGGCTGGTAAAGGCCCCCTTTGCCCACACTCCAGAGCCTGAGGTGACCATTGTGCGGGGCCTGGTTGACACCGAGGTGCAGGCCGACGGGGAAGCAGAGTTCAGCTGTGAAGTGTCGCGGGCTGAGGCCGTGGATGTGGAGTGGTGCCTCCAGGGCCTGCCACTGCAGAGCAGTGAGGTGACAGAAGTGGCTGTGCGGGGTGGCCGCACCCATACACTGCGGCTGAAGAGCGTGACTCCTGAGGATGCAGGCACTGTCTCCTTCCACGTGGGCCTCCACACATCCTCTGCCCAACTCATCGTCACAGGTAGCAGGAACTGGGCCTCACTGCTCACTGTGCTTGGGGCCAGAACATCCAGGTCCTCCTTGGGCCAGGCCCTGTTAAGGGACAGTGATAGATGAAAAGGTTTCCTTCCTTTGAGGGTGGGGAACTGGTGGTGAATGAGTGATTCTGGGGTGACCCAAGATGCTGGGCTAGAGTGGTGTCCAGTGTGCTTGTCTTCGGGGATTGGAGCAGGGGTGCTGGGGGCAGACCCTGGGGACTGGGAGGTGCTCCTGATGGTGGGTGAGGGGCATCCCAGACACGAAGGCTGATGCCATGCCTCTACCCCACCCCCAACCCATGCAGCCCCTGAGGTGACCATCCTGGAGCCACTGCAGGATGTGCAGCTCAGTGAGGGCCAGGACGCCCACTTCCAGTGCCGACTGTCAAGGACCTTGGGCCAGGAGGCCCACTGGGCCCTGGGAGGGGTGCCCCTGCAGGCCAACGAGATGAACGACATCACGGTGGAGCATGGCACACTCCACTTGCTCACCCTGCACAAGGTGGCGTTCCCCAGACCTGCCTGTGCCCCGCAATGTGTCCAAGGGCCTTCCCATCCCCCAGGGGTGGGAGAGAGGGAAGGTTTTAACTCCAGTGGAATTGGGTTAGGGACTTGCAAAGTAGAGGTGGTTGAAATGGCACTGCTGGGCTGATGCCCCCATCTCTGCTTCCACAGGTGACCCCTGAAGATGCCGGAACCATCAGTTTCCAAGTGGGCTCATGTCGCTCAGAGGCCCAGCTGAAGGTCACAGGTGGGCAGCCCCCTCCTACACCCAGCCTTCCTGCTTGTAGGTGTCCATGTTTCCCTACTCAAGGAACTGTTGGCAGGTGGTAAGGCCAGAAACCTGAGCCTTCCAGCAGTGATCTTGCTGTGGGGTGACAGTTTTCCACTCTTGACCACTAAAGCCACTGGAGGTGGGCTAGTGAAGATCAGCCTGAGAAATTCTGGTGTGTGTTGGGTCCTTGTGTGGGATCAGTGCTGTGTGTAGGAGGGAGATGGGGAGTCTGGCTGCTGGGGACTTGGGCCCTGAGATGGAGGCAGGGCCTTCTGGACTTGTACCCTCCTTATAGCTACTCCTTGTGATGCAGGTTTGTGTGCTCTTGTCCACATTACATACACCTGCATACCTGACAGGCTCCCAGATGTTGATACAATAGCACACCTGTGACACGTGAGTGGTTTGGGGCATAGTGTACCTGAGCCCAGACATGCAAATAGGATTTAAGGACTTTCAACTTGTTATACCTTGTTCCCAGAGTTAGTCATCTCTGGATACCTGGCCATGAGAGACCCTCCCTTGTCCTATTCCTGGTTCTCATACTGGTCCCGTCCATCTACCATCCACTGGCCATCAAACCATACACCATTTACCCATCCATCTATGCATGCATGCATCCATCCACCCCTCTATCCCATCCATCCATCGATCCATCTGTCCATCCATTTATCCAGCATCTATCCATTCATCCACCATCCGTTGTCTATCCATCCATCCACCCACCATTATCTACCATCAATACATTTATCCATCCACCATCTATCCATCATTAATTCATCCATCTATCCATCCATCCATCCACCATCTCCCCATGCATCTAGCATCTACCCATCTATCCACCATCTATCCACCATCAATCATCCATCCATCCACCATCCATCCATCTAACCATCATTCTACTACCATCCATCCCTATGTCCATCCATCCATCCATCTACCCATTCATCCACCTATCCATCCATTTATCCATCTACCATTCAGCCAGCCAGCCAGCCATCATTTATCCATTATCTGTCCATCCATCCTCCATCCATTCACCCATCCATCCACTCATCCATCCACTATCTGTCTATCATATATTTACTATCTACCTCGAGAGGGGCCATTTGCAGCTCTCCCCTCAGGGAGTCCCCAATCTGCTGGGGGAGTTGTACATGGAGACAGTGTGTCCTGAGTCCCAGGTGTCCCCACCCCGAGTCTTCATGTGGCCTGTGGGGCTGGGAAAGTCTCCAGAGTGCAGTGCCCTCAAGTTAAATGTTGGGAAGGGGCAGTATCCTGTGTGTCCTGAGCAGAGTCAGGCCAGGAAGGGCCTCATGTATTCATCAGAGTGGGTGTCTGTGAGAGGCAGCATGGAGCTGTGTCGGGTCTTGCAGATCCCACTGAGGGAAGTGCCTTGGCCCCTCTCAACCCGGTGTCCCCAGTTGGGGCGAACTGGCTCACGTGCAGACAGCAGCTGTGGCTTCAGGCAGAGAGCCATGAGCATGAGCTTGTGCAGATGGGTGGTTGGTGGGATACAGGGAAGCTTGGGAACTGTGCTGAAAATGGGAATGGGGAGCTGGTGGAGTAGGTTGGGGATACATTTAGATGTGCACTCTTGGGAGAACATGGAGGGGCTGGTGTGGGCCCGGGACTGGAGAGTTGATGGTGCATGCCTAGGAGGGACGTGGAGGGTTTCTGAGGGAGAGCCTGGCTGGGGCGGGTGTGCAGGCACAGAACAGGCATCTGGGAACCCCCCTGGGCTCACGCCCTGCTGTGTGACAGGTCAGGGGGAAATTGCCATTTTGCATTAGGGCCCCAGAATCTTAGGGCCAAAGGGACCTTAGGGGACATCTGGACAAATGGCCCTCTGGGGATGGGAGAAGCATCTGCTTCCACACCCCCAGGAAGGAAGGCTCACTTCCTGAGCAGACCCCCTCCTTCTCAGAGAGGTGGACCCCATGACCTCTCTTCTCTATCCCACACCAAACCCCATAAAGATGGCAGCCATGGGACTTGGGGCTTGTCAATTCTGCCTTCTGAAAAGGGTGAGATACAGGTCATTGGTCTCCTTTGATGAAACCGAACATGTTCTGAAGGGGGCTGTGAGGTGCAGGGGGTCTGAGCTGGCTTTCCACAGGCTGTGGGTGGTCTTCATGTCTCATTCTGTGATCAGGGGGTGCCAGCTGGCCTGTACATTTCTAGACCCTAGCCCCAGGCTGCCTCCAGTGTGGTGGACCTCAGGGTGGCCCCACAGACCCAGGGCACCCCCAGCTCCCCTCCTTTCGCCCTCTTGCACAGAGGCAGCACCGTGCCTGGTACGTGGCTTACAGAACGTGGACGTCTTTGCGGGGGAGGTGGCCACGTTCTCCTGTGAGGTGTTCCGTGCGGGTGGGCCAGAGGCCCACTGGTGGCTGGATGGGACCCTGCTGCAGGACAGCCCCCAGAGTGCCATCTCCGTGTGTGATGGGACCTTCCACTCTCTCACGCTCTCAGGCCTGGGGGTCGCTGACTCAGGCACCATCACCTTCCGGGCAGGGCCCCTGGTCTCCAGGGCCAAGTTGTTGGTCAAAGGTACCAGCCGATGGAACCCTGCCCTATGCTGGAGCTTCTGCCCCTGCTGCCCCTGCACGCTTCCTGCGGGCTCCCAGGGTGGGAGTTCAGGGACTGGCCCCCAGCACGCAGACTGGGCATCAGTACCATGAGTGGGCACTGTGGGCAGGCTGCAGTCCCACCTGGGGGATGAGAAAGAAGGCCGGACTCAGCAGTGAAACTGGAGGCCAACCCCATTCCCACCTGCTTATAGGGCCCTGGGCACGGCTGCCCACCTGGCCACCACTCTGAGGTTGCCCCTCCCTCAGTCACACACCCAGAGAGCAGTCTGGAGGTGAAGGTAGCTTTCCCAGCCCCAGGCACGGCCTTCACTGTCCTTGCTTGTAGCTGCTTCCTGTGCTGTTGGCTTGGTCAGGGTCTTGCACCCTTACTGGGAAAGAGCTAGTCCTTGGGGAGGATAGTGGGCTTCCAGGAAACCCTCTAAGCCCCCCTCCCAGTGGGGGCACTGGGCACTTCTGGCACAGCAGCCCAGTGTGGCTTTGACTGGCATATTTGTCAACTGGCCTCCTCCGTGCTCTTGCAGAATAAATGTAGACATTTGCCCAGGTCAGAGGGGCAAACCGTTTGTTGATAGGATTTCAGAGATGGAGATGGGATGGGAGGCCTGAAGGGGCGGGCGACAAGGCCCCTGGAGAAGAGATAAGTCGGGCTGGGGGTGCCAAGTGCCCATCGGAGCTGTGGAGCCCACATGGGCCCAAGGGCTTTCAGGAGTGGTGGTTGTGTCCTACTGGGGCAACGTGCACCCTGGGCTGGAGGAAGTGAGGGCTCAGGGGAAACAGTGGCTAGGAGAGGCCCAGTGGATGGAGACTGAGCCAACAGTCTGCTGTGGGCGGGGGTACATGGGGGCAAGGTTTGCCCCACGTGGAGGGCCCTGGGTCACCGAGGTGGGTCCCCTTTCTACCACAGCCCTGCTTTTGCTTGCCTCTGAGTCGCTGATGCTGACTGCAGAGGGTGGGTGGGCCGCAGTCACACTGCTCCAGCTGACGCGTGCCTGGCCTGTCGGCCGACAGATCCCACAGTGGAAGTGGTCAGTGCCATGCAGGACCTGGCAGTGGAGGAGGGTGGCCCGGCTGAACTCCTCTGCCAGTACTCACGGCCCGTGCAGGCCACGTGGAAGATGGACGAGCAGGAGGTGTGCGCTGATGGGCGCCGTGTCATCATAGAGCAGGACTGGACCGTGGCCAGGCTGTCCTTCAGGCCGGCCTTGCCCTGCGACAGCGGCATCTATACTTGTGAGGCCGCGGGTACCCGTGTGGTGGCCCTGCTGCAAGTGCAAGGTGAGGCCGTCTGGCGGGCAGCCCCAGGCCCAGCACAGCTATGGTGCTGCTCACATGGAGCCATAACGGTGAAATGGCAGGCAGTGACAGCGTGCTAGAAAGATGGGATCCCAGGAAGCAGATCCTAGGCTCTGAGCCTATAGCCACCCAGACCCCTTCTCCTCCCCAAGCAGCCCGACAGGGCAGCACAGCTAGAAAACACAAGGGCAGAGGCTGCTTGAAGAATCTGTATCCAGAACACCCTGTCGGGAGGGGTGGAAAGCAGAGGCAGGCAGGGAGGCCGCATCCGGGTGAGTAGGTGGGTGGGCAGGCCTGGGGCCTGGGCTGTGTCCTAGAGCAGAGGAGGGCCACTGGGCTGAGCTCCACGAATACTGAGTTCAGACCCCAGCCCTGCCCCTTCCCGGGCTGGTCACTCAGAGGACGCGCTGAGCCCCACTTCCCTATCTGCAGCACAGCCAGGGTACCCTGTGGGGGGCCAAGGAGGGGAGACAATGGGCTACAGCTCTGCGGGGGCGGAGGTGCCATTTGGCTGAAGCCACTTTCTATTTGGGAAGACCTGAAACATTCCCAGTGGTGAGTGAGCTGGCAGGAGTCAGGGGCCCATCCAAGCTGGGAAGAGCAGGTGGGACCTGGTCTGGGCCACTGGCCGCCTGAGGTCGCTCACACCCCATTCACACACTAGTTCAATAACTTAAGTTTTTAAACACTTTTTTTGGGGGGCCCTGGGGGCACAGCAGTGAACCGACAAAACTCTCTCCCTTCAGGGGTGACATTCCTGTGGGAGCTGAAGGAAAATGTGAGAAGAGCCGTGGGGAGGGGCTGCAGTGTGAACCTGGGCCTGAAGGAGGCAGCGGGGGGTGGAGGCTTGTGGATGTCTGGGGCAGAGCCTTCAGGCCTCAGGCAGGGAGTAGAAGACAAAATGCAGAGAAGCAGGAGACGGCAGGAGGGAGGCCTCAGGGGCTCACCACTGCTGCTTTAATATCTGGGATTTTATAGAAATAAAGCAGCCTTGATCCTTGGATAGGAGCTAAGGAAGGTGAACTCCCGCGCTGATTGCAGGCCCCCCTCATCGTGGCCAAGAGCAGCTGCAGCCCTGATGGGGCTGGTCGCAGCCCTCCAAGCACAGTGGAGATGTGGGATGCACTCCTAGGTGCCCGTTGGTTCCATCAGTTCTGACCTGGGGAGGAAAGGAGCCAGGGTTATGGGGGGAGTCTGGTCTGTGATGTGAGCAGACCAGGGCCAGAAGGGTGGCAAGGAGAGGGATTTGGATGGGCCCCGTGGGTCCTCTGCTTCGAAAGGCCCTCCCCTCTTAACTCCTCAGGGAACCCTGTCCAGAGTGGACACCCCTGCCTGAGGGGTCTGTGGACTCTGTGGATGAGCTAAGAGGGAGATCAGGGCTTTGTGCTGGTTCCATTCGAGGTGCATATCCCAGACAGCAGCTGGGGCTGTGGTCCTGGAGCTTCGGCCAGGCTGCCACCCCCTCGGTGACCGCACTGGCTCCTTGCTGTCGTGTGGGTCAAGGCCAGAGCTCCCCAGCATCCTGTACAGCCTTGGGTGACGTGGTGCTCCTTTCCTGCCTGACTTCACCCCTGCCTGTTGCCCCCCACCTTGTTTGACATCCTTCACTCCACTGGCCTGGCTCCCTGCTGCCCCACCACCACCACGAATCCCTCTTCAGTCCCATCACGGTGTCCCCTCTTATTTCTTCCCTTGCCTGGACACCTCCCCTACCCATCCTCAGAGATCCACCTCATTCAGGAAGCTCCCATGGACTTTGAAGCCCACTGGATCACCTTGGGTCCAGGTAGCCTGTCATGGGAATTGGCTCTTGGAGGTGGCAAGCCCTTGGGGACCAGGCATTGAGCTGGATGGGGCCTGGCATGCCCAGTCCTGACATCATGGCTTCCATGAAAAATGCATAGCTGCTTATTACTGACCCCTGGGCTGTATGCACAAGAGAATTAGGTCAGGCTGAAAATTAGGGCAGATGTCTGTCTGAGTGAGTGAGGGGAGCAGCCCAACAGGTCTGCCAGCCTGGCTGGGGGAGGAAAGGAATGGAACACTTTTCCAGAGCCCCATGCTGCAGCAAAGCTGAGAGGCATAAAACTCCGTCTGGGTTTGAGCCCGGCCGTGGCCGCCAGTGAATTTTCAGTCTGTGAACATTCGTGAGGCTTCTTACGTGTGCGGTGGGGAGGACACTCCTTCCCAGCCGCAGGTCTGGTGATGGACCATCCTCAGGAGGTCCCTGTGTGGCTACTTCAGGTGGACACCCAGACGCCCCCCACCTGGCTGCATTCTCTTAGGCCCTTTGTCCTGGTGGGGGGGGCTCTTCCACGTGACTCTTGGGGGTGCTGGGCTGGAGAAGTCCTGAGAACGCCCTGAACCACCTTCTTTCTGCAGCCAAGAACACTGTGGTGAGAGGCCTGGAGAATGTGGAGGCACCTGAGGGCGGTGAGGCTCTGTTCGAGTGCCTCTTGTCCCAGCCGGAGGTGGCCGCCCACACCTGGCTGCTGGATGATGTGCCGGTGCGCACCTCTGAGAACGCTGAGGTGGTTTACTTTGAGAACGGCCTGCGGCACCTGCTCCTGCTCAAAAACCTGCGGCCTCGAGACAGCTGCCGGGTGACCTTCCTGGCAGGGGACGTGGTGACATCTGCATTCCTCACAGTCCGGGGTTAGAGTTGTGGGGTGGGGAGGGTGGGCTGGGTCCAAGGGGGGAGGGTGGTTCTCTGCGATCCCTCCCACTGATACCCCACTGCAAGAGTGTGGGAGGGTGGGGATGTAGTGGGGCAGTCAGTCGCTGAGACCCCTCCCACAGGATCACCCACTGCAGGGATGCTGGGGGTGGAGCTGGGACCACAGGGTGTGTGTGAGTCTCTCAGACCCATCCTACCAAATACCACACGCTGCAGGGGGTGGGGGTGGG
>RJWK010071953.1:0-10572 GCA_004363435.1 Platanista minor
ATCTCCTCCCTCTTGCGTCTCCCTCCCTCCCACCCTCCCTATCCCACCCCTCTAGGTAGTCACAAAGCACCACGCTGCTCTCCCTGTGCTATGTGACTGCTTCCCACTACCTATTTTCATTTTGTAGTGTGTATATGTCCATGCTGCTCTCTCACTTCGTTCCAGCTTACCCTTCCCCCTCCCCATGTCCTCAAGTCCATTCTCTACGTCTGCATCTTTATTCCTGTCCTGCCCCTAGGTTCTTCAGAACTTTTTTTTTTTTTTTTTTTAGATTTTATATATATGTGTTAGCGAACGGTATTTGTTTTATCTCTGGGCTTTCTATCCTGTTCCATTGATCTATATTTCTGTTTTTGTGCCAGTACCATACTGTCTTGCTTACTGTAGCTTTGTAGGATAGTTTGAAATCCGGGAGCCTGATTCCTCCAGCTCCATTTTTCTTTCTCAAGATTGCTTTGGCTATTTGGGGTCATTTGTGTTTCCATACAAACTGTGAAATTTTTTGCTCTAGTTCTGTGAAAAATGCCATTGGTAGTTTGATAGGGATTGCATTGAATCTGTAGATTGCTTTGGGTAGTATAGTCACTTGCACAATGTTGATTCTTCCAATCCAAGAACATGGTATATTTCTCCATCTGTTTGTATCATCTTTAATTTCTTTCATCAGTGTCTTATAGTTTTCTGCATACAGGTCTTTTGTCTCCTTTGGTAGGTTTATTCCTAGGTATTTTATTCTTTTTGTTGCAGTGGTAAATGGGAGTGTTTCCTTTATTTCTCTTTCAGATTTTTCATCATTAGTGTATAGGAATGCAAGAGATTTCTGTGCATTAATTTTGTATCCTGCTACTCTACCAAATTCATTGATTAGCTCTAGTAGTTTTCTGGTAGCATCTTTAGGATCCTCTATGTATACTATCATCCCATCCGCAAACAGTGACAGTTTTACTTCTTCTTTCCGAGTTGGATTCCTTTTGTTTCTTTTTCGTCTCTGACTGCTGTGGCTAAAACTTCCAAAACTATGTCGAATAATAGTGGTGAGAGTGGGCAACCTTGTCTTGTTCCTGATCTTAGAGGAAATGGTTTCAGTTTTTCACCATTGAGAATGATGTTGGCTGTGGGTTTGTCATATATGGACTTTATTACGTTGATTAAGTTCCCTCTATGCCTACTTTCTGGAGGCCTTTTATCATAAATGGATGATGAATTTTGTCAAAAGCTTTTTCTGCATTCTACTGAGATGATCATATGGTTTTTCTCCTTCAATTTGTTAATATGGTGTATCACACTGATTGATTTGCATATACTGAAGAATCCTTGCATTCCTGGGATAAACCCCACTTGATCATGGTGTATGATCCTTTTAATGTGCTGTTGGATACTGTTTGCTAGTATCTTGTTGAGGATTTTTGCATCTATGTTCATCAGTGATATTGGCCTGTAGTTTTCTTTCTTTGTGATATCTTTGTCTGGTTTTGGTATCAGGGTGATAGTGGTCTTGCAGAATGAGTTTGGGAGTGTTCCTCCCCCTGCTGTGTTTTGGAAGAGCTTGAGAAGGATAGGTGTTAGCTCTTCTCTAAATGTTTGATAGAATTTGCCTGTGAAGCCATCTGGTCCTGGGCTTTTGTTTGTTGGCAGATTGTTAATCACAGTTTCAATTTCAGTGCTTGTGATTGGTCTGTTTACATTTTCTATTTCGTCCTGATTCAGTCTCAGAAGGCTGTGCTTTTCTAAGAAACTGTCCATTTCTTCCAGGTTGTCCATTTTATTGGCATATAGTTGCTTCCACAGACAATTGCATTATCACCAAGATTTAAACCTCTTGATTTTGTTTTGTCTTGTTTTGAAAAGTGAATTTTATTACTCGGCAATTGGTTCTAAGAAAGAAAGTCAATTACTATCAATTGTCTCAAAACCAGATTTATAGAGATTTAAAAAGTTTTTAATACCAGAATTAGCACTAGAACTTTTAAATATTTAATCAGGAAATAAGTTGTGAATATTAATAATACAAATAAAAATAAATAGCTGACCATCATTAGTACACAGTACTGTTACAAAAAGTAGTTAGACTTTTTACCATTTAAAAATCAAGAAAAGTCAGGATCATTTAGTTCTCTGATTCCAGGTAACATCCTGTGCTCACGTAGAGTGCTTCTTATGCAGTCAGCTTCCTTAAATGTACCAGGCATCCGGCAATGCTGTTATGTCCCATGAGTCAAGGCTTCCTCACCCAGGACCTACTACAGGACTTGGCAACTGTCATCATTGAGTGTCCTGGAAAAGGTCCTTCACTGGAACACTTTATGCATTGTTTTTCAGGAAGCTACTGGAGGATGAGCTCCATCAAAATTTTCTCTTTATCAGTTAAGGAAACTGAGGATTTAGCTGCTCTGATGACCATCTGCTGTTTACCAACCCCAGCAGACAGCAGGAAAGAGGTGAGGTGGGGCTCAACCCACAACTGACTCTCCAACCGGGCAGCCTGTAAGGCCCGGCCTGGATCTACAGGAGACCTCCTCCAACGGGAAAGATGAGAAGTGTGTAGGAGGTAGGGGTGCCTGTGTTTTGCTCAGCATCCAGAGCAAGGGCAGCAGTGAGCGCCTGGTCCTGAGAATGCTGGAAGGTGCTGGGCTGTGCGGGTACGCTCCCCACCTGGCGTTATGCTGCGCTGGGCTGCACCAGTAGGACAGAGGTACTACATGATTCTCAACTGACTTACATAGACTTAAATAAGACGTGTAAACAAATTATTGGAGTTCAGTGGTTGAAGTGGGCTCTAGTCAGACTGTCCTGGATTTGAGCCCGGGATTTTCCACTTTACTATGCAAACTAAGAGGTCAGAAAAGGTGATTCCCCTACCACCTCCTCCCCCTATTATACTCAATTTCAGAGTACTGTTGCAAAAGTAGCAAAGGTATGGTTGTTATTACCTCACCACAGTGTTCTGAGCTTAGAGGAAATGCTGCCAGAACTTTATGGATTTCAGGATAATCCACAGCCATGAAGGTCAGTGAAGTTCAGAAAAATCAACTTTTAAAAACTCATTTATGGGACTTCCCTGGTGGCGCAGTGGTCAAGAATCCGCCTGCCAATGCAGGGAACACAGGTTCGATCCCTGATCCGGGAAGATCCCACATGCTGCAGAGTAACTAAGCCTGTGTGCCACAACTACTGAGCCTGTGCTCTACAGCCCGTGAGCCACAACTATTGAAGCCCGCACGCCTACAGCCTGTGCTCCACAGCAAGAGAAGCCACTGCAATGAGAAGCCTGCACACTGCAAGAAAGAGTAGCCTCCACTCGCCACAACTAGAGAAAGCCCGCACACAGCAATGAAGACCCAGTGCAGCCAAAAATAAATAAATAAATAAATAAATTTAAAAGTATTTTTTTTTTTTTTGAGGAAGGAAACAGATCGGGGGGCAGTGGGGGCGGGTCTGGGAGGGTTTCATGGGCAATGTCAGGGCTTTGGCCTCGCCTTTGAGGGAAATGGAGAGCCACTGGTTTTTGCTGTTTTTTTTTTAATTTATTAATTTTTTTTTTTTGGCTGCATTGGGTCTTCGTTGCTGCGCATGGGCTTACTCTAGTTGCAGCAACCAGGGGCTACTCTTCAAGCCCAGCGGTGCAGGGGCTTCTCACTGCGGTGGCTTCTCTTGTTGCGGAGCATGGGCTCTAGGCATGCGGGCTTCAGTAGTTGTGGCATGCGGGCTCAGTAGTTCTGGCTCACAGGCTCTAGAGCACAGGCTAAGTAGCTGTGGCACACGGGCTTAGTTGCTCTGCAGCATGTAGGATCTTCCCGGACCAGGGCTCGCACCCGTGTCCCCTGCATTGGCAGGTGGATTCTTAACCACTGCACCACCAGGAAAGTCCTTTCTTTTTTTTTTTTTTTTAATTTCATGATATTTATTCTCTTTACCAAGCTGTAAAAAGGGAATAAGTCACACCTGGTAAGCACACGTATGAGAAGATCAACACTGTGAAAATCAACATCCAGTCGGCTGCCAGCCCCTGAAGTAGCAGCAACAGTCTGTACCTCTCCCTATCATCCCCTTTTTTCTGATTTTTGCTTGAGTTCTTCTCTGAAATTGTAAGCAAAGAGGCATGGGTCTTCATCACACATTTTTCAGTATATGTCACAGAGGCTCTTAAAATGCAAGACAGAGAGCTGGGTGGGTCGAAGAGTAGGGTCCACATCTGCCAACTGTAACAGTTCCCCAGTGCTTTCTAATCGCCGAGCTTCAGGGAGTAACATTCCAAGCCCTCGATGGCAGCATTTGCTTCAGAACTGAAAGGCATTCTGAACGACTTTCTCCACCAGCCTGAATGAGCTACTCTATCCTGTGCCGGGTCAGGGGGATGAAATGCACCACCCCGAGTCCACCTCTGCTTTGGGGACGAAAGCCTGACCTGGAACCGTCAAGATGTGCTGAACGTCGCAGAGTTACTGGGCCATGATGGAAAGGTGACTACGCTGCTTGCTTCCTATACTGGCTGTAAGTTTCTCTGCCACTTCCTTTTGAAAAGTCAGTCATCTGGGTTCTGCCATAAGCAAAAGGTCCATTTCTATGAGAAACATTTTCAAGCCAATTTGATAATCAGTGGAGTTGATACACAAAAAGGCAGATTTCCAATAATATGCACATTTGGAGGTTCATCCTCTCACTGTCTTTTGAGACTTTCTGGAAAAGCCCTTTCTATCTTGGCACCCACTCCGCAACGAGAAGCCACCGCAATGAGGAGGCCGCTCACCACGACTACTGGCCCGTGTGCCACAACTACTGAAGCCCGTGCGCCTAGAGCCCGTGTTCCGCAACAAGAGAAGCCACCGCAGTAAGAAGACCACGCACAGCAATGAAGAGTAGTCCCCGCTCGCCACAACTAGAGAAAGCCCACACCCAGCAACAAAGACCCAATGCAGCCCAAAATAAATTAATTAATTATTTTAAAAACTACATTTTACAAAAATTTTGTTGTTCAAAATAGTCATAAAATGTATATATAACCAGTTTTTGCTCTACTGGTCAGTAGTGTCCCACATATTCTTGTTGTTATGCTATAGATCTGCAGAACTTTTTGTATCTTACAAAACTGATCTCCACATCCTTTAAAAAACAAGTCTTTATTATTTCTCTCTCTCTAGCCACTAGTATTCACCATATTACTTTGATATTCTATGTATCTGACCACTTTACATACCACATGTGTGTGGAATTCTAAAGCACTTTTTGTGTGTGAATGATTTATTTCACTGGCATACTGTCCTCAAGTTTCATCCATGTTGTTCCATGCGACAGGAGTTCCCTTTAAAGGGTAAATAACATTCCATTGTGGGTTTCCACCGTATTTCGTTTACCCATTCAGCTGAAGATCAACATCTGTGTTGCTTCCACCTCTTCACTGTTGGAAATAGTGCTTCTGTGAACAGAGTTTGCAAATATCTCATCAAGTCTTTGCTTCCCATTGGGTATGTACCTAGAATTTGGATGACTTGGCCATATGGTAGTTCTAGTTTCAATTTCTTGAGGATCTGCCACATGTTTCCCATAGTGGTTGCTGCATTTTATAATCCTAGCAAGGGTGCACAAGGGTTTGAATTTTTCCCCATCCTCAAAAACAGTTTTTATTTTCTGTCTTTTTTTTTTTAATAGAAAAAAAAAAGTGAGAAGAAATGGCACATCTACCACAAAATGTACATAGTTAAGAAGCTGGATTTTTTCTCAGTAGGAATGAACTAGGGGCCAAAATGTAAAACCAAAAATGAAGCAGCTACGTGTAGTTAGTAATTTCTAGTTTGAATTGTAATTGAATCTTGTGGCTTTATATGTATTATTTTATATTGTACTAGTCCCATTATTGATGGTTTGGACTTTAATAAGGAATTCCATAGTTTTTAATGTCACAAAAATGAGATATCTGAACAGTGTATTTGAGAAAGCAATAAACTAACTAAAGTGAATGCTTGTATATATTAAGATAGCCTTAACACTTTTTCTCTAATGCCTTAACTGTCAAATAATTAAAACTTTTAAAAGCATAGGGTTATAGTCAGCATGCTAGACTGAGAGGTAAACACTGATGTGGTGAGAACAGGTACTGATGCTGTCAGTGTTTAGTGCTATGTGTTTAGCTTTGTTTATGCTCCAAAAGTGAAATATTAGACACTAGCTAGATAGTACTTCTGCCTCGTGTAACTCCAAAGAGGAAACAGGATTTGATTAACTGAGTGCACGTTTCTTTAATTTACTCATATTGTCCTTAGCTTAGATGCAATGCCATGCAGATTTATGTGGCTGCTATTTTTATTTACTTTACATCACTGTGATTAACACCTTGAATGGAGAGCCAAACATTCCCTCTTCACTGACCAGCAATGGCCCTTTAAATGCAGAAGGAGAAATAAAAATTAAAAAAAAAAATTTGTGTGAAAATTGGTGATAACTGGCACTTAAGATCAGAAAAATAGTTCTTTATACTTAGCTGCCTTAAGATGCTGTCTGCCCAAAGCTCTGAAAGACTTTAAGATAGACAGTAATACAACAATACTACTGAGTTGTTGCAGAATTGTTACATGTGATAATAAAACTTGCCTGTTTAATCTCAAAAACCAAATGTTAAACTTTTTGTTTCTCTGAAATGTCTTATAATAGGTGATAATGTTGTTGACTCAAATTTCCATGAAAAAGAAAAAAAAAAACCTCTTGAGTGGCATCCTGGTCTATTCCTCTCTGAGGAATCTTGTGGGAAAAGAATACTGTAACTCCTGCTCTGTTTCCATGTTTCTGTCGGGAAAGGAACCCCGCCTGCCCTGGGGTGTTGGTGTTTTTGTCTGTGCTGCCATCCCAGGCCTGCGACAGGGGCTTGCGGCTGTGTTGTAATGTCTGGGCCATGTCTGGGGAGTCCTTCCCACCTGCCTAGCCAGGGACTAGCCACCCCCTTGAAGAGGGCTCCATTTCCTTCCTATGATCCAAGGCACAGGGAGCACCACCTCCTGTGACACCACCCTCAGGAACTCTGGTGGCAGGTGCATCCATCAGCCTACCCCTGGCTACCTACCTGAGGCCCACCTCTACCCACAGTCCTGTATAGGAGTCAAGTATACAGGATGTCTCTGAGCCCTTGTCCCCAAAGGGCCGGCCAAGGGCTGCCCGCCAACCTGGCTCCATCAATCCTGCATGACCAAGTGATAATTGGTGGGCTCTGCTACCCAGGCCCTCTGCTACCTCCCACCCTGCCATCTGGAAAGGGATGGGCCCTTTTCTGTGAACTGACTACCTGTGGAAATGTGACCAATTAGTGTGAAATGCATGTTTAGCAAATGTTAGGTACTGTATTTGAACCAATAAATGTGAGTCCTTCTGCAAAAAAAAAAAAAAAAAAAAAAAAGCGGGGTGGGGGGCTTCCCTGGTGGCACAGTGGTTAAGAATCCACCTGCCAAGGCAGGGGACATGGGTTCGAGCCCTGGTCTGGGAAGATCCCACATGCTGTGGAGAAACTAAGCCTGTGCACCACATCTACTGAGCCTCTGCTCTAGAGCCCGCGTGCCCCAACTACTGAGCCCGCGTGCCTAGAGCCCATGCTCCACAACAAGAGAAGCCACCGCAGTGAGAAGCCCATGCACTGCAACGAAGAGCAGCCCCCGCTCACTGCAACTAAAGAAAGCCCACGTGCAACAACGAAGACCCAACACAGCCAAAAATAAAATTAAAAAAAAAAAAGTACTTAATTTTTTTTTTTAGACAGTACAAACCCACTTTAATGATGTGGAAGTTGAGGCACAGAGGATGCCAGACCTGACCCAGGCAGACAAAGAGGAATTCAGGGAGCTGGGCCTCAACCTGGAACGTTCGTCTCCGACCTGACAGTTACCTTCTGTTTGAATGCACTGCTTTCTCCAGAGGAAGACAGCTGAAATCGTGGACATGCACGGGATCTCGAGAGGAAAGATGGCCGAGAACAGAAGTTGGGGCAAGGCTTGCACTTAGGAGAGGAACTCATACAGGAGGAAAAGAGGGAGTGGAACTGAGAGCTGACACTGTCAGGGAGGAAGGAGCTCCAAGGGGCCCTCACAGGGCTTAGTTAACAGCACTTCAGAGGGAAGGTTCAAGGTTCAACATCAGGAGTAAGTAGAGAAGCAGATGAAAGCTGAGGTGCCACAGCACACCTGTTAAGATCGGTCAGTGTAAATTAATTCAGCATTTGTAGGACTTTGGGTAAACGGAGACACTTATGTCACTGTTGGCACTGGAATCTGCTCTTCAAATCAGGCCAGTCTCGAATAGTGAGAACTTTTCAGAAAACTCATCACATCCTTTTGCCCTTGGAGGTGGGGAGAATTTGTTCAAAAAGTGAAGCCAGATGGCGGCGTTCCACCATCCACTGGGGTCTTCAGCACTCTTCCCCAGCATCTGTTTTCAGCTCTGACTTCCGAATGACTTGGTTCTGTGGAATACTAATCTGGCAGGAGTTGGTGTCGCTGATGTTCTTGATGGGGTGGCTGAGGATTCAGAAGACTCTTGAGTTGGAAGTTGAAGATGAAATGGATGAGGTAGAAAACCTCCTTGAAGAAGTGAGTCCACAGGGCCCTCTGACATCTTCCAAAGGAAGGTCTTATCGGAAGGCTGGAAGGATAATCAGGATGCCACCTGAGTGCTCTGTCGCTCCCCAACTGATGGTCTGGCCCAACAGAAATAAGTACAAGTTATTACAAGCTGGTGGTGAATATGAGCGCATCATCCCTGTGGTTTACCAGTTGAAACAACAGGATGGCTGTGAAAGCACTGGTGTCAGCCTCCAAAGGAAACACACTATGCCCAAGCCAGAGGGACTGGAGTCCAGGAGAGCCTCTCACAGATAATTGGAATGTAACTATGAGAGATCAAAAACCAAGTTCCCCTGCAAAGTAACAGAGACTGGAGGCAGATGTTATAAAGTTTAGGCAATACCCCAGCAGCTCTAGAGGAAACAAAATGCTGAGTTCCAGCTTCAAGAAAGAGCTAAATATTGCATCATATGATATCTCTCTTGATTGAACCATTAAAGCATTGTATCAAAAAACAAGAAAATATGACATTGTAATAAAGCCTTTGGAAATATAAGTTGTAAAACAGCAAATAAATTGAATTGCAAAAGTGAAAAAAATATATATTGATTTTTTTGTTGTTGTTGTTAGGATTGTTTCCTCATAGTACATTCTTCCATTGAGATTTACAATTATTTAATTTTCTAAACTGCCAAAGTATGAAACCATTATTTTACTTTCAGATTTATCTTCTCCCTAATCCAGTTTTCGGTGTTCAGTTAGAACTGACATACTGATTTATAGGTGGTCCTTAATGCTCTGACAGGAATATTGGAGACATGAATTATATTCTTGGAACTGTTTTGTACTGATGGGATTGGATTCACATTTTTATGATTGCTGAAAATAAGAATAAGCAAAAATGAAAATTTTCAAATACTGTTTTTTATAACTGTGCTTAAACTTTAAAATGTGATTTTCTTAAATTCCAAGGCTGGTTTCATTCAACAAATAAACCACGATATTTTAGTCCCCCTTTAAATTCTTTCCCACTCAAAACTCGTCATTGATTTGGGCTTTTTGTAGGCAGGCTTTTATGACAGTAATACAAGGTGCTCCATTTTGTTTTGACTTTCATCTAAAAATCATTTTACTAATTTTGGAGTTTATGTTACAGAACTGTCAATTTGTACTTTGTGAACTTCACATACCATTTCCTCACCTAGGAGTACTACCACAGTAATACTACCATGGTGCCAAGGAATTGTGATTGTAATTCCTCTATCCACAGTTTTAAAATGTGAATTTTACATAACAAATAAAAGATCTGAAAAATTAAAAAAGGTAGAGAGTACCTACCTTTTTTTTTTTTTTTTTTTAAGTATGATTTCCACTTTACTGTCTTCCCAGGGGACAGTATTTCTTCAGTCTTTAAGGACTTAGCTCCTTACATGGGCTTTGGCGGGGGTCATGGGGCACCACCCGCAGGTCTAAATCGGGGTGGAGGTGTTCGGTCCTTCCGGGCTTCCCAAGAATGACTCCTGACTACGTTGCTGTGAATGGCACAACTCACGCAGTAATGCAGTTTCACATAAAGCTTGGGAAGCACATAGGCGTCGAAAACGCTTGCTTCGGAAATGTCTCTGATGGCTGAGGCTTCTACGATGTTCCGAATGACAAACATCTTAATGGCCTTATCCCTGGGCACGCATCCGGCACAGCTGGTGCAACAAATAGGCTGCACGTGGCCGCGGCCCTTTTTGGCATGACCATTATTGCTTCTTTTCTTGGTCATCTTCTTTTCTTGGAAGCGAGGAGGTGAGAGAGGTTTAAATATTGTTGATATATATATATATATATATATATATATATATATATATATATTTTTTTTTTTTTTGTAGAGCTTTATTTTCAAGAGTGAAAACCTAGAAATAACCTAAACGTCCATAAAAAGATGAACAGGTAAACTAACAGTGGTACACCCAGCTAAGAATGCTACTCATCAAAAAATAAAGAGATGAGCTATTCATTTATATCACTGATGAATCTCAAATAA
>RJWK010071954.1:0-10572 GCA_004363435.1 Platanista minor
GTAGAGTAATCTTGGTTGTACGTTTTTCCCTTTCATCACTTTAAATATGTCCTGCCACTGTCTTCTGGCTTGCGGAGTTTCTGCTGAAAGATCAGCTGTTAACCTTATGGGGATTCCCTTGTATGTTATTTGTTGATTTTCCCTTGCTGCTTTTAATATTTGTTCTTTGTATTTAATTTTTGATAGTTTGATTAATATGTCTTGGCATGTTTCTCCTTGGGTTTATCCTGTATGGGACTCTCTGTGCTTCCTGGACTTGATTGACTATTTCCTTTCCCATGTTTGGGAAGTTTTCAACTATAATCTCTTCAGATATTTTCTCAGACACTTTCTTTTTCTCTTCTTCTTCTGAGACCCCTATAATTCGAATGTTGGTGAGTTTAATGTTGTCCCAGAGGTCTCTGAGACTGTCTTCAATTCTTTTCATTCTTTTTTCTTTATTCTGCTCTGCGGTAGTTATTTCCACTATTTTATCTTCCAGGTCACCTATGCATCCTTCCGCCTCAGTTATTCTGCTTTTGATTCCTTCTAGAGAATTTTTAATTTCATTTACTGAGCTGTTCATCATTGTTTGTTTCTTCTTTAGTTCCTCTAGGTCCTTGTTAAACGTTTCTTGTATTTTCTCCATTCTATTTCCAAGATTTTGGGTCATCTTTACTGTCATTACTCTGAATTCTTTTTCAGGTAGACTGCCTAGTTCCTCTTCATTTGTTAGGTCTGGTGGGTTTTTATCTTGCTCCTTCATCTGCTGTGTATTTCTCTGTCTTCTCATTTTGTTTAACTTACTGTGTTTAGGGTCTCCTTTTCACAGGCTGCAGGTTCGTAGTTCCCATTGTTTTTGGTGTCTGCCCCCAGTGGCTAAGGTTGGTTCAGTGTCTTCTGTAGGCCTCCTGGTGGAGGGGACTAGTGCCTGTGTTCTGGTGGGTCGGGCTGGATCTTGTCTTTCTGGTGGGCAGGGCTATGTCCGGTGGTGTGTTTTGGGGTGTCTGTGACCTTACTGTGATTTTAGGCAGCCTCTCTGCTAATGGGTGGGGTTGTGTTCCTGTCTTGCTAGTTGTTTGGCATAGGGTGTCCAGCACTGGAGCTTGCCGGCCGTTGGGTGGAGCTGGGTCTTAGTATTGAGACAGAGATCTCTGGGAGAGCTCTTGCCAACTGATATTACATGGAGGTGGGAGGTCTCTGGTAGTCCAATGTCCTGAACTCGGCTCTCCCACCTCAGAGACTCAGGCCTGACAGCCAGGCCAGAGTACCAAGACCCTGTCAGCCACGCAGCTCAGAAGAAAAGGGAGAAAAAAAAAAAAGAGAAAAAAAGTATTAAATTTTAAAAATTAAAAAAAAAAAAATTTTTTTAAAAAGAGAGCAACCAAACCATTAAACAAATCCACCAATGATAACAAGCGCTAAAAACTATACTAAGATAAATATAAAAATCAGAAACAAATCAGTCGCAGACAGCAAATCCCAAGTCTACAGTTGCTCCCAAAGTCCACCTCCTCAATTTTGGGATGATTCGTTGTCTATTCAGGTATTCCACAGATGCAGGGTACATCAAGTTGACTGTGGCGATTTCATCCGCTGCTCCTGAGGCTGCTGGGAGAGATTTCTCTTTCTCTTCTTTGTTCGCACAGCTCCTGTGGTTCAGCTTTGGTTTTGGCTCCCCGCTGTGTGTAGGTCGCCCTCAGGCATCTGTTCCCACCCAGACAGGAGGGGGTTAAAGCAGCAGCTGATTAGGGGCCTCTTGCTCACTCTTGCCAGGGGGAGGGAGGGTTACGGTAGTCATAATTGGAATGCGGAGTGAGCCTGTGGCAGCAGAGGCCAACGTGACATTGCAGCAGCCTGAGGCACACTGTGTGTTCTCCCGGGGAAATTGTCCCTAGATCATGGGACCCTGGCAGTGGCAGGCTGCACAGGGTCCCAGGGTGGGTGTGGATAGTGACCTGTGCTTGCGCAGGATTGTTGGTGGCTGCAGCCACAGCATTAGCGTTTTATGCCTGTCTCTGGGGTCCAAGCTGATGGCCGTGGCTCGCACCCATCTCTGGAGCTTGGTTAGGTGGTGCTGTCTTCTGTGGGCAGACAGGGAAGGAATCCCCTCTCCTCGCACACCCCGAAACAATGGTCTCTTGCCTCTTCGGCAGCTCCAGACATTTTCCTGGACTCCCTCCCAGCTAGCTGTGGCGCACTAGCCCCCTTCAGGCTGTGTTCACGCAGCCAACCCCAGTCCTCTCCCTGGGATCTGACCTCTGAAGCCCGAGCCTCAGCTCCCAGCCCCGCCCGCCCCGGCGGGTGAGCAGACAAGCCTCTCGGGCTGGTGAGTGCTGGTCAGCAGCCATCTTCTGTGTGGGAATCTCTCCGCTTTGCCCTCTGCACCCCTGTTGCGCTCTCCTCTGTGGCTCTGAAGCTTCCCCCACCCACCAGCGTCTCTCCCAGTGAAGGGGCTTCCTAGTGTGTGGAAACCTTTCCTCCTTCACAGCTCCCTCCCCGAGGTGCAGGTCCCATGCCTATTCTTTTATCTCTGTTTTTTCTTTTTTCTTTTGCCCTACCCAGGTATGTGGGGAGTTTCTTGCCTTTTGGGAAGTCTGAGGTCTTCTGCCAGTGTTCAGTAGGTGTTCTGTAGGAGTTGTTCCACATGTAGATGTATTTCTGATGTATTTGTGGGGAGGAAGGTGATCTCCACGTCTTACTCCTCCACCATCTTGAAGGTCCCCCTAAACAGAAGATTTTAATTCTACAGTGAGAATCCCTTTTCTTGGGTTCTGTTGACAAACGTATTGGTCAGGGTGACTTAACTATGCTGCAGGAACAAATCAGTCCTGGAATCTCAGTGGCCTAACATTACAAAGGTTTATTTCTTTTTCTTTTTTTTTCTTTTTTGTGGTGTGCAGGCCTCTCACTGTTGTGGCCTCTCCTGTTGCAGAGCATAGGCTCCGGACGCGCAGGCTCAGCGGCCATGGCTCACGGGCCCAGCCGCTCTGCGGCATGTGGGATCTTCCCGGACCGGGGCACGAACCCGCATCCCCTGCATCGGCAGACGGACTCTCAACCACTGCGCCACCAGGGAAGCCCAGAGGTTTATTTCTTTAAATTTTTTAAAAATTTAATATTTATTTTATATTGAGTATAATATTTTTATTTTATAGTTGATTTACAATGTTGTGTTAGTTTCAGGTATACAACAAAGTGATTCAGTCATACATACACAAAATCCATTCTTTTTCATATTCTTTTTCCATATAGGTTATTACAAAATACTGAGTAGAGTTCCCCGTGCTATACAGTAGGTCCTTGTTGATTAAAGAGGTTTATTTCTTGCTCATGCAAATTCCAACGTGGATCAGGACCCTCTCCAGGGCTCCACAAGACTCCCCCAAGTGATGTGATGATGTAAAACTCTAAGCTGCTTTAGTCTTGAGCACTAACCATCTCAACCCATGGTTTCCACTGGGTCAAATCAGGGGAAGAAAACGAAGGATCATGTGTCAGTTTTTAAATGCTTTGGCCCCAGAGTGTCTCATAGCCCATTGGCTAGCACAAGTCCCACAGTCCTGGGTACCCACAAGGGGGCTGGGAAATGTGAGGGGCACGTACTGAACAGTTAATGTCTCTGCACAGCCAAGACATGTGTTAGGACCCATCTGAAGACTGGTCATTGGAGCCAGACTGGTCACTGAGGGAAATGGGAATTGCTTTCTTATATTTTAAATAATACATCGTATCATTGTAAGGCCAGCAGGTTCAGGGTGGCTGATGCAACTGGTATCTAACAACACGGCCCCAACCTTCCCGCTCTCGGAGGGCGGAACCAACAGTCCTGAAGCTGATGCAACTGGTATCCGACATTGCCAAAGAAACTACCAAATAAGGGCTGCTTCACCCAAAAGAGGCGCCTTCCTGGTCTGATGGCCCCTCCTTCCTCTTCCCCGTATAAATTTTGCCCCAACTCTCACCCAGGCGCGACTTCTCTGGCTCCTCCCTCGGACCAGCGAACCTCGCCCGAGGGCGCTCCCTAAATAAAGCTTGTTTAAAGCTTCCCTTTGTTTCGCGATGCCGTTTCTTATAAGCCAAACCTTACAATCATCATTGGTTAAATAGGCCAAGAGACAAAAGCCTGAGAAAAGTAGAGAGGAAGCACTGCTACGGCGAGAAAAATCACCGTAAGAAAGGGTGTGGGTTTGGTAGTTTTCCAATACGGTGACTAAGGATTTGTCAGTAAACACGTGTCCCAGCTTGGGTTTGGGTGAGTGAATTGGTCAATGATGATCATATGTTGCCTGCAACAAATATAGCAGAGGATTCTGCACACGGAGGAAGTGTCCTCTTCTGGCAAATGCCTGTCCTGTGGGCCCTGGAAGCAGGGTAAATGGGAGCCTTATATTACACAGTGGATGCATTTTGGGAACGTGACCTGTTAATGGGATCTTGTTTTAAGCACAGTGCCTGGATAGGGACTTCCCTGGTGGTCCAGCAGTTAAGACTCCGTGCTTACACTGCAGGGGGCACGGGTTCAATCCCTGGTTGGGGAACTAACCATATGCTGCACGGTGTGGCCAAAAAAAAAAACAGCCTAGATATTTAAAGGGATTCTTTGGATCCTTTGGTAAAATGAATCATTGATTGGAAACACGGGTTGTCATTCACTGTTTTCATAAAAGCAAGGCATACCTGTAGCCAGTTAATATCCAAAGTGGTGCAGTGACCTTTGGTCCCAGCTCTGATGTCCAGTGGACTGCCATTCTGTCCAGTAAGCATCCTGAAGATTGGGTGGCTCGGGAGACTGAGCAGATTCCCTAAGCAGGGGTTGAGCTTCAGTTTGTGTCATTAACGTTTTGGCTTTTGTAGACATTTACTTCATTTTCCTAACCGGAATTGTGTTCTTGAAAGCATTTCACTCAATTTTCTGTTCTGTCCCCTTTGCAGGAATGAAGTTTTTGGAGGACTGTCCCATACAGCCCCTCATTCCTCTATACTTGCTAGCAGGTGGGATCATCGGGGCCTTAAAGGTAATGTCTATGTATCAGTTGTTTGTAGTTCTTGTTGAAATTTAACTTAAGGCACTGTGGAATGCATCCTTTAATTGTTTGCTAAGAGAACAGCTTCCCCTAAGTGCGGGGTTGTTGAAAGGACAGGGCCAGGTGGATCCTGAGACCTGCCGCAGAGACTTGGATTTTTCCAGATGAGGAATTTTCACCCAGAGCTTCCCTCTTGCTGCCCCGAGTTTAATGTGCTAAGTTGTGGCTTTGGTCTGACTACAGCTGATGCAGAGAAGTTACTGACTGCCAATTACTTATACCATTGAATTCAACCATAATCGTGGCATTTCTCTGTGGTTCTTTTTAAAAAAAGTTTCCCGTATAGGGCAGTAGAGTTTGCATCTGGTTAAAATGTGTTCGATTTTAGCAGTTCTTTCTGTTTTTAACCACAGCTCCTAGTTCTCAACTGACTAGCATGGAATTTGTTAGCTGCAATCATCAATCAAACGTTAAACTCTGATGTTTGGGGGTGATGTCTGTGACTCACAAGCTTATATCAGTCTAGGGAGCTGATTTGCTCATGGGTTGTACTGACATATGTTGAAACAGGAAAAGTGTTGGAAAAAGGAATATCAAAGGTCCTGTGTAACCTGCAGTTAAGTTTTCAAAATTCCAAGCCCACAGAAATGTCACACCTGTCAAAAGTACCTTAGGTATAAAATACCTTAGGTCTTCCTCCATTTATTAGTGACCCTTCCCAACCATCCAAGCCCACCTCAAAGCTTTCTATATCAAAAGCTAGAAAACACAAGTATCCGTATTTCCAAAATGGTTTCATAAGAATGAAGCAATAACACACACACACACACACACACACACACAGAATCGAGTGCCATATATAAAATTTCATTTGGACCCATTGTCTGATTTCTTTGTCAGCTTCCTTCTGGTGCTTGGGGCCTTCAAAAAAGGCTGCCCAGTGGCACTGGTCATGATATTGATCTGAGACATCAAAGGAATGTCTTCAAGATGGCTGTTCTTATATGCAATCAGTAGCCACAAGCTCTATTCTGTCTTGGGAAACATGTCTGATTTGGAGCAAGCGTTTGGAGCCTTTTGTGTCTGAGATCACCTCACTGTTAAATACCCTCCTCTTTTGGCAGTGGTCTGGTGGGCAATGTTCTGGAATGTATACATATAGGATCCTTTCTTTTAACATCCTGATGGGATCTACCTGGGGCTCTGTTTAGCTCCAAGGGAACCCAACGGCTCTTAGATCAACAGGGCTGCATATGTGGCCCCAGAGTGTTAGAAGAAAGCTCTGATGGATTGAGTGCCATAGAGGTGCTCAAAACAAGAGCAAAGTTTTCAGCAGTAATTACCTCTGCCCCACCCTCTCTCACTGGACTACCTCATGATCAGGTAGAGCAAGGTAGAACTTACCTTTAGAGATACTACCATCCATGGAGTCTGTTCCTCTTAATAACAGCAACCTTTTCCTTTATGAAAGCCAGCCTAGAACCCAAAGGTAATTTATTTTAATGAACAAACCAGGGCCCTAATAAGCAGCATTGATTTTTTTCCTGGCAATCAAACTGTTTGAAGCCAAATTAAATTTTTGTGCTCATCACAGCGAGGCAATACACAGTGAGTCCGTAACCATGAGAGCAATAGCAAACAGGCTTATAGAATCCCCAGACAGAGAGGTTTACTAGTGAGGCCAGTGCTTTCTATTTAACCCCCTCGGAACACTGCAGCATCTCTGAAATGCATCAGATGGCACCACCGTATTGCATTGTATTGAAGAGAAGTGGGTGGACGTTTCCCAGGGTCACCTAAGAACTGACAATCATGACCCATTAGAAGATCATGAAATGAATTTAGTAGGTTGTGATCACTTAAAAAAATAGAATAGAAAATATTAGTGCCTGATAAGTATCATGTGATATACGTGCACACGTGTGTGTTTGGTAAGTTGACCATGTAGTTTATCATCCCAACTGGGACACTGTTGAGAGTACAGGGGGGCTTTAATAATAGTCACGCCAGGAAAACAGCATAAACTGGCACCTCTCTGAGCCAGCCAGGACATATGCTTACCCGATTACTAGGCTGTGACGTCAAGTGTGTTTGTTACTGAGCACCGTGTTGAAAGAAAGTTTCAAAACCACTGACTTAGTGGACGTTTGTCTACCTAACACTCCATTTCATCTTCCAGGACCCCACTTCTTAGTAATAATCGCTACCACCCCATGAGCACTTACTACGTGCCAGGTGCCGTGCTAAGGGCCTGGCCCCCATTTTGAACGTATGTAGTTCTCACAGTGCCCCTTTGAGGCAGGTCCTTGTATCAGAAAGGATTTTTTGAATATAAGGAACAAAAAATCAGCTCTGGCTAAACTGAGAAGTAATTTGTTAAAAGAGCTCACGACTTCAAAGGTTGGTGAAAGAGGAAAGAACCAGGTGGTTCCAGGAAGCCTGGGCTGTGAGACCCAGGTAGTTGCTCTGGGCCAGCAGTGAAGTGAAATGAACCCCAGAGAGTTCCTCTCTCCTGGCATCAGGTGCCCACAAACCAGTCCTGGGAAGGTGGCTAGGTCCCTGGACCTTGGGTGCCAGGCTGACCCTGGTGTGGAGAAGGCGCCTCCAGGGAGGACAGGCCCTGGGATTCCCCCTCCGGATACACGTGGCAGTGGGGGCCAGCCTCTAGGGAATGGGACCCTACTAGGAAGGGAAATGGTGCTGAGTAACTGAACCCCGAGGTGCGCTGTCAGCTCCAGCTTACAGATGAGGAAACTGAAGCGGAAAGGTTGCTTCTCTTGGGTTTCCACAAGGTAAATGGCTGAGCTCCTGTGCACCCCACACCTGCCCGAGCTCATAGTACTTCTCTTCAGCCGCCCTGCTCCTCCCAACTGGTTTTCTCCTGTTTCCCAAACCCACCACCCTTCATCTTTGCCATGCCACTCCCATTCCCACCTCTCCCTGCTCACAGGGGCTCGGAATATACCCTCTCTTCCAGGAAGCCCTCCCTGGATGCATCAACCCTATGTGAGTGGCTTTCTGGACCCCTTTAAGCCCTCACTTCTTTTTTCTTATGTCCTGCCTCCCAGCCAGGCTACAAATCTTATTCCTAGAAAGCCTGGGCAACTGGACCATTTGGGAGCACTTTCCCGATTTAGGAAAAAACCCCTGTGACTTAATAATAGCTTTGATTTAAGCACCTGGGTAGTATGGTGTAGATAGTGGTCAGAGGTGTGGGCTGACATCCGTCTCATCCTTTTACTCACTGTGGACCTGGGTGAAGTGACTTAACTTCTCTGAGCCTTAGTTTTTTCATCCACAAACCAGGGATGATAATATACAGCCCCTAGGTTAGCATGAGCCTTAAATGAGATCATACAGGCCAAATGCTGGCCTAATCACTTCACTCAGGTTTCATTATCTTTCATAAGTGATAACTTTTCAGTGTAGAAAATAAGAGGATACAGATAAGCACAAAGAAGATTTCTAACCCAGTAAAGAGAGATAAGGAATCCTTCCTGGAGGAGGTGATACCTGTCTGGATGTTTATGAAAGAGTCAGGCTGGGGAGCAGAGGGGTCCCAGGATAGCATGAGCACACAGTCTGGGCAGGGAGATGAGAAGCAGCCCCATACTGTTGGAACTTCAAGCACAGGACTTCTCTAACGGGCCACACCCCACACGTGTGCTGGGCTGGGTGTACAGCAGTGAACCAAGCATGGCCGGGCCCTGCCCTTCCATTCTAGTGGGGGACAACTGCTGGAGGTATACCCAGCATGGGCGCTGTTGATTGGTTATACCGGGTGAGGAGCTGGGAGCATCCCTGGTTTCTAGCTTGGACGTGTCACCAAATGAATATGGAAGGTTGAGTTATGTTTTTAACATTGAGCCTGAGGCCTGAGGATATTCAGTGGAACTTCTCCTGAGTCTGAGAGACACAGGAGGGCTTGGTGGGAAGGGCACCTGCCAGCTTTGGCTGAAGACACACCTGGTGTTATACTCTGGCTCTTCCATTTTTAAAAAAAAATTTTTTATTTTTAATTTTTTAATTGATTAATTATTTATTTATTTTTGGCTGCATTGGGTTTTCATTGCTGCGTGCAGGCTTTCATTGCTGCGTGCAGGTGAGCGGGGACTACTCTTTGTTGTGGTGTGCGGGCTTCTCATTGCAGTGGCTTTTCTTGTTGTGGAGCACAGGCTCTAGGCACACGGACTCAGTAGTTGTGGATCAGGGCTCGAATCCGTGTCCCCTGCATTGGCAGGCGGATTCTTAACCACTGCGCCACCAGCAAAGTCCTGGCTCTTCCACTTTTGACCCACGTGACCTTGGCCAACTCGTTCACCCAACTGGTCCTCAATTGCTTTGTTTCTAAAGTGAGGAAAGTGGTGTGCATTCCATAGGGTTGTTTTACATAGAACAATATGCCTAAAAATACTTTGTGTCTGTATTAGTCAGCTCAGGCTGCCTTAACAAGATTCCACAGACCGGGCAGCTTAAACAACTAACATTTAGTTGGGATCGGGGAGGAGGGCACTTCCAGATGATGACCAGATCCAGGGGGTGGTCACCGGAGGGAGGCAGAGCAGGGTCACTGGAGCCAGGGGGTGCCAAGGAACTGACCTCAAAGCTAAGGAAGCAAACCAGAGCAACAGGGAAACTCTGGGTGCAGAGATGAACTTCAGTCAACGAATCCCTTGTCCAAAGCAATTCACATATCTATAAAATGCCACCAAGGATGCTAAGGATTGATGCCTTCATTCTCGCCAGTTCTAATTCTTCAAAATGAAATTTCACTCCTTGGCAGCATTTCCAACTCCAGTGTGTGCACTTTTCCTAATGAATCTCTCTCTGTTTCTCTCCTACCTTCTGTCCCCTCTCCTCCCCCTCCTTTGTTGCTCTGCCCTCCAACCCCTGGCTCCCTACCACGACCCAGGTGTCTCTCCTACTGTACAACTCCACCAGGATGAGGCGGCTTCTGTCCAAGGCCGTGGTGATTGATGACGACGGCGATGTATATCCCTAGAGGCAGAACGCGCACAAATATTACATCCACCTCCTCCTCAGCCTCTTCCTCTTCCTCTGATTCTTTCTGGGAAATTACTGGGTCTTTTCTGTTTACCTGCCAGATTTTATTCCCACCTTCCAGCAGCCTCAGGATTACCGTGACAAAACCCTGTACCTCTTTGCGGTAGGGCTTCTCTTGCTGGGCTTACTTGTGCTGGGCAGCAGCTGTGTCCACGTGTGGTCCAGGTGGAGGTCTGCTGCCGAGGAAGACTGAGAACCAGTCCCATGCACACATGCATACATGCACAAGTATGCACAGGCACACACACACATATACACATGCACAAATACAGGCAACACACATATACACATGCACAAATACACACATGCACACACACATATACACATGCACAGATACACACATGCACACACATACGCATGCACACACACATATACACATGCACAAGCACACACAGGCAGACACACACTCATATACACATGCACAGATACACACAGGCACATGCATATATACACATGCACAGATACACACAGGCACACACATATATACACATGCACAGATACA
>RJWK010071955.1:0-10572 GCA_004363435.1 Platanista minor
GAAAGTCTACTTACCGTTTATTGAAAATAATTATATCCATAATATCTAATGGCTAAGTAAATTCTATTTGATGGAGATAAGTGACTCAACGTTCCCCCTATTATTGGACAGATACTTTCTTTTTTACTTTTCCACAAGTATTCCTAATCCCTTATAAATATCCTATACTTCAGTACCTAGATCAGTATATATGGCAAAATATTAGTTAAATAATGAAATGCCTTGGATTAGATTTCTAGAAATGGAATTACTGCATTGCAAGATTTAAACATTTAAAATCCTTCACATGGATTGCCAAAACTTTCCAGAAACTTATCACTTTACATCCTTACCGTGAACTTTACTCTGAAAATCAGTCATTAATAATTTGGTAAGAAAATTATTGTGAAACATTTTGGTGAAAATGTATAGCTCAAGTTTTCATTTATATTTCTTAGATTACAACTAAGATTGACTTTTTCTTCCTCAATGAATGCGAGCCACTTGTATTGGTTCATATCCTTTGCCCATTTTTCTCTAATATGGTTCTAGTGTTTTTCCTCATCTCCTTACATGAATATTTTATATATTATGTGACTATTTCGCATATTTTACACGTATATGAACATTTTACAAATTGCTCATGGGAATATTTTACATATTAAACCCTTTGTTTAATCTGTTCATAGTATTTTCCCAGTGTGCCATTTCTTTAATTCATAATTAATTTTAATTTTAAATGGTTTTGGCAATATTTCTGTTTCATATATTTTAAAATGTTGAGTGGGTCTTTTTCTTTCTGATGCCTTTCATGGCCTACATGTTTAGAAAGTTATTTGCCCATCCAGAGACAGATAAATATTTTATTGTGGGGTTTTTCCTTTTTATATGTTAATTGTACTTTTAATTTGGATTTTAAGTATGCCTTTAATTCTAACTGGGGTTTTTGGGTTTATTAACTTTTTTTTTTTTTTGCGGAACGCGGGCCTCCCACCGTTGTGGCCTCTCCCCTTGCGGAGCACAGGCTCCAGACGCGCAGGCTCAGCGGCCATGGCTCACGGGCCCAGCCGCTCGGCGGCATGTGGGATCTTCCCGGACCGGGGCACGAACCCGTGTCCCCTGCATCGGCAGGCGGACTCCCAACCACTGCGCCACCAGGGAAGCCCTTATTAACTTTTTTTTATAGTTTTGTGAGTATGGTATGAGGAATAAGGGAGATGTAAATATGATTTCTAGTCGTAGTTTGTTGTGTTCCTCTCTGTTAGTTAATAGGAGCTTTTCTTTGTCCCAGTGCTCTTAAATTTCTTCCGTCCCAATATTCTGGTTCTTTAATTTTATGAAAACTCTTTAGTTCCTTCTTTGACAACTTCCTCTAATTTCTCCCTCTGTACATTAACTCCTGTATTTGGATATAAGACCTCATAGACTGGACCTCCAAGTTTTGTGTCTTTTCTTCTTCCAATTTTATATCCCTTTATCAGCATGCTTTATCTTCTGAAATTTTCTCTCATCCTTATCTTGTAAACCTACTTCTATTGTCTTTTTCATGTCTCCTATCAAACTTTTAATATTTAACAGCTCATTTCTGTCCCCTTATCTTTTTCAAGTGTATATAGCTTCCTTCCCTGCCCCCCACCATTGTCCTATTTTTGTTTCACACGTGCACTTATTTCATCTCTCAGAAAATACTAAGACCCGGACCCCTATTGAGAAAACAAGCTGCATGTAACAATCCTTATGCTTAAAATTAACATTGCAATCTAGTATTTCTTTTATGTTCTATTTTGTTCCCTTTAAAAAATATGCTTCTGGTAACCCAATAAGTTGTTTCTATGACCCAGTAATGGCTCATGTCCTGCAGTTTGGAAAGAAATATTACAAAAATCATGTTGAGGCGTCTGATCTTTCAATGGTAGAGACACAATCACATTTGTTTTCCTGGCAGAAATGGACAGACTGGAGTGGCCCAGAATGAAAGAAGGAAAGCATTTATAAAGATCCAGATGAGAGATGGCAGCACGGACTGGGGTGGTGGTAGAGACAGAAGCAGAGTGCCTACTAGGGTACCTTCACAAACATCTTATTATACAATCTTATTTCCTCAGTGTGCCACGTGAGGAACTGGACCAGAGCGTTCATATGCTTGTCCAAGATGGCATAATCAGTGAGTCCTGTGCCAGATTTGAGCCAGGTCCGTCTTCTTCCTAAGCATGGCCTTGCCTCTAAGTCACAGCAAATCCATGAGGTGAGCCTGTAAAATAGGAGAGAAATTGTCAGAAGAGCACATTTTGGAGCTTAAGAACCAATTCCTTGGAGGCTTCAATACCTGCAAAGGTTGTCTATGTTTGGCCCCTGAAATGAAACCTAAATTTATTTCTTAATTAAAAAAAAAAAAAAAACCACATACAGTGTGATATCACAGTAACCATCTGACTTGGAGTCCCCTTTGATCTGCAGTTGATGACCCTGGTCATGAGGTACTTGTCCCTCAGCCAGGTCTTCATTACCCTTGTACACCTCTGCCGTGTCCTCCATGCGAGGCTGTGAGGATGAGGGTTTTCATAGGATTTTTTAATATTTATATTACTATATAGGATTATATATGTTCCCCAACATCGATTCATGTTGTCAACTCTAAACACAATTAAACAACTAGATATCAATCTCTGTCTTTCTCAGGTTCTTTATACGTGCTCTGTTATGCTACTTGTCATGTCAGGGTAATCATTCCTCTGTCTGTCTTCTCTACTAGATCATGTACTTCGGGGGACAGGGCGGTCCCTTCTAGTCTCTGGGTCCCATTGGCTACCACAGAGTCTGGAGTAATAGGTGTCAAATTTGATTGTTATGTTGTGTTTGAAAAAATGCCAAATATATAAATAAATTCTCAGTTTTTATGATTAAAGCATTTATATGATTTTAATTCACTGTTTTTCAAACTTTCTTGATCCATGCCCCACCTTTGATAAGCATAACTATCTCTGCCACAACTCTCCCACCCCCTTCGGCAAATTCTAGTTCTTCCCCAGACGCCTTTCAGTGACCGACATGCACATAACACAGAACATTTGCACATCCCACAGCCAGGCTCATTTTGTCCACTTTAGTTCCTTTTAGTTTATAATACAAACAAGAGAGCTTCTTTTTGTTTGCCTGCTTTCCAAAGAGAAGTTATATGATGATATTGAGTTACTTTTGCAAATTACAAATGTCCTCACCCCAAGATTCTAGAACACAGTACATCATGGGAGTACCTTGATGTAATTAAAGTTTTTACTGACAGCACATTCTAGTGGAAGCCTGCGTTTCACAGCATCTTTATGAGAGATAATTCACTGTCTCCATTTGATCACCTCTGGTCCCTTTTCTTTGCCACTGACTCTCTTCTCCTGGGTACGCGGTTTCAAACCAGATCCTCTTAGGACTCTGAACTCACATCCATGCCAATCCAACTTCTATCCATAGCTGTCAACAAAGACCTGAAGGGGAAGAATAATGGCTGATGTGGAATAAAATGACATTCTACTTGGATTTCAGTGGTTTTGTTGATTCTGTTACAGGCTGCTTGAAGACATGAGTCAAACTAGACCCTTCTCCAGCCCTGCAGTCCTCACCACCTCATCGCTCATACCCAGTTTTTAATCCCTTCATCCCCGCCAATCTATTTTGCAGCTGGAGTGACTTCCTAAAATAAATCTGATGACATCATCCTACTCTTACAGCCCGCCAATCGCTCTCCATTTGCCTTAGGATGAAACCTTGCTCCCTACTTGACCCCCAACACCACGGAGATCTGATCCCTTCCTCTTGGGCCTCACCTCTGGCCTGTGCACCTGGCCATCTATGGTCTGAGCAGTACTATTCACCTTCTTGCAGTTTCTACCACACACTGTGCTCTCTCTTGTCTCTGAGACTTTGCATCATAAAATATTTCCCTTGGCCTGGAATTCTCACCTTGTATTCCCATCCCTTCATCTCTTTCAGTTACCTTTTTTTTTTTTTAATACACAATCCAGCTAAACATGAGGTCCTCAAGTCATCCATGTGCCTAACAAGCATGTCCTCACTCACCCGTTGCTCTCCTCCTGCCCTACGTGATGTTAAGGGCACTTTCTGATTCTGCCTTTTTTTTTTTTTTGCAGCTTGTGGGACCTTAGTTCCCTGACCAGGGATCGAACTCAGGCCCCTACATTCGAAGCACAGAGTCCTAATCACTCGAGAAGCAGGGAATTCCCTGATTGTGCCTATTAATCCCAGTATTTCCCCTGTCTCTAATTGCTACCTTCTCCCTCAGACATATACATAGTGCCTGCTATACAGTAAGTGTTCAATACAGTGAGTAAATAAATGAATGAAAGTAAGGGAGAAAACCCTTCCATGAAATTTCATTTGGAATCTCATGGCTCTAGTTCATTCACTCATTTGCAAAATGATTTTAAAGCATCTACCATGAGCACTGGCTAGATGCCGAGTATTCAGAGAGGAACAAGGTTAGACTTGGTCCCTGCTCTCATGCCAGCGCCTCGCAGGGCTCCATGGGTAACCAGAAAAGAAAGCAGAAGTTAACTGATGCTCTGCCTTAGACAGGGAAGCGCAACACTAGGAAACTTTCACGCCACGGTAACGTAGACTTCATGCTGTGTCACCTCTAGCCCAGGGCGAGACAGATACAGCACTTTGTAGCACAGAACTTGAAGTAGGTGGGGCAGACAGACAGACAGACAAGGAGTTCTGATACAGTGTGAGAAGTGATCTTTAAGAGCGCTATGTGCCGTGAGGGCAGAGAAGGGTCACGGGAGCTAATCTGGGGAGCAGTACCTCCCCAGAGTCCTAACCATGACGAAACCTAAGAAAGCACACCAGGCTCAGCCCTCAGGTGAGAAGCAGAAGGCCTCAGAGTCAAAAGTGGTGGTTGACGCCCAAGCCAACAGGAGGCTGAATCACTCTCTCCTGAAACTGTGGGCAGAACTGCCTTCTTTCTAGCAAAGCTAAACCTTGCATGATGTCTGGAAGTAACACTAGACAACCTCAGTCCTCACAGAAGAAGCCATGTGTCCACATGCACACTCTCACCCCATGAGCTTGCACTAAAAAGGACATATGGTCCAAAGAACTCCTGAGCACTTCCGGATTGCTCAGTTTTTAGATACTGGTCCAGATGTTAGGGGACCGCTCCAGACAGGAATAACTTTGTGTCTTCTCATGCAGGGAAATATTTAAAATAACTTTTCTGAAACTTTTTTTTTTTTTGGCTTTCCTTATCTGCAGGGAGAAGAGAGTAGTGGTTATGAGCTGGGCCCTGGAGTTCGACTGTCTGGGTGCAAATGCAGTGTGCTCCTGGGAATATCGTGGAAGCTCTCTATGCCTCAGTTTTCTCATCTACAAGATGAGGATAATGATAGAACCTACCTCCTAGAGTTGCTTTAATTTTGACAACATGCATTAATATACCATGTTTCATTGATTCTAAGACATACGTTTGTCACATTTTAACATGTCTGAAATTGAGGTGCAATTACAGTCAATAGCATAGAATTGAAGGCTTGCATGCGGTTGACGCTATGGTTGAAGTCAGAGTGGTAGCCATAGGGAAACATTACCATGAACTCTGTAGCTTCCTGAGTGACCCGACTGAAGGGGATGCCGTTGTCCTTGAGGACCGTGGGCGAGATGAGAGCCAGCTTGTGCTGCAGGAAGGCTTCACAGCCTCCGCAAGCTGCCCAGGAAAAGCTCCCTGGACAGGTGTTCCAGGCGACGGCTGTGCTCCATGGGCACCGTGTACCAAGTCTTGGTCTCCCCGAATGCAGGATGTTGATGCTCTAAAGGTCCATGTCCTCCGTGTGCGAGGCGAAGGCAGTCTTCCACATGCCGAAGTACAGGTAGGGGGTGTTGACGCCTTCGATGACAACTCTGCACTCCTGCTGCAGAAGGTCCTGAATGATTCCCAGGTGTCCATGGTTCCACTGCTTCGTGTTTTTATTGAATAAGGAGCCACTGAAGTCCGCACCATATACTGGTGAATCATAGAGGCGTGTTTTCCAATATTTTTGCTCCAGAGCCTCAAAATCAGAGTAGAATATAGTCTGGTGTTTTTCACTGATTGTTAAGCGGTGATAATCGCTCTCGGTCACGGCTTTCTTCTTTTTGTGGTGTTGAGTAAAAACACCTGCCTGCCCAGTGGTCACCTGCTGGAAGGGAGTGGCTATTATAAATATGTCATCGATATCATCATACATCTGGCTTTCCATCTTTTTTTTTTTTTTCGGTACGCGGGCCTCTCACTGCTGTGGCCTCTCCCATTGCGGAGCACAGGCTCCAGAAGCGCAAGCTCAGTGGCCATGGCTCACGGGCCCAGCCGCTCCGCGGCATGTGGGATCTTCCCGGACCGGGGCACGAACCCGTGTCCCCTGCATTGGCAGGCGGACTCCCAACCACTGCGCCACCAGGGAAGCCCTGGCTTTCCATCCTTTTGTGTGAATTACTTTGGCTATGCCAGCTCGGTGTGCACCTTGCAACTCCATATACACAATATATTTGTTGAAATCTTCAAATTCTTCCATGGTTGGGTGGAAGATCATAATCTTACGACTTGGGTTCTGGCTACCAACGTGCTTAGACGGCATCGCAGCAATAGAATAAGCAATGGACAACCAGCTTCTTAGTTTTGCTTTGGATAACTGAGAATGCTGGGGAGTAACCTCTTCCTTATTTTTTTTTTATTTTTAAAGAAGTTTTGATATATCTGAGAGGCAGGAACTCAGACTTGAACTTTTTTTTTTTTTTTTTTTGCTGTACGCGAGCCTCTCACTGTTGTGGCTTCTCCCATTGAGGAGCACAGGCTCCGGACACGCAGGCTCAGCGGCCATGGCTCACGGGCCCAGCCGCTCTGCGGTATGTGGGATCTTCCCAGACCAGGGCACGAACCCACGTCCCCTGCATCGGCAGGCGGACTCTCAACACCTGCGCTACCAGGGAAGCCCCAGACTTGAACTTTTAATCAAACGAGGTGGCATCTTCTCCAGGCTTATCAATCCACCAGAAGGACTCCACTCTTGTCAGCATTTTGGAGCCAAAGGAAATCCGGTATTTCCCAGAGGAGAGGGCTCTCTGAGTCAAGTCCTGCCTCAGCCTGCAGCTCTGTGAGTTTCCTCTGTTGGGGGTATAAGTGCCTGAGGCCTCTCCAGATTCCCAGGCTTGAGTGCATGGGTGGCTTTTCACATCATAGTAGCAGAAAGTCTCTCCATGGAAGTTTCCAAGGCAAACCTAAAAAAGTACAAAATATTGAAAATAAGTGGATGACAAAACAAACTGATTTAACATCAAGTAAAAGAAAATTGTATAGCAATCTTAATTTCACAATTTGAATTTAAGGGCAGGAAGTCCACGCCTTTGGTAGGCATGTAAACTGGTGCAGCTATTGTGCATACTATGGAAAACAGTATGGAGGTTCCACAAAGATTTTAAACAGAACCACCATATGATGGTGCAGTCTCACTTCTGGGTATATATCCAAAGGAAATAAAAACAGAATATCATGGAGGTATCTGCCCCCCCCTCATTATTTGAGGCATTATTCACAATGGATAAGATATGGAAACAACCAACATGTCCAGCGATGGTTGAATGGTTACAGAAGATGTGGTACATATATACAATGGAATACTACTCAGCCATAAAAATAATGAAATTTTGTCATTTGCAACAACATGGATGATCATGGAGGGTATTATTCCAGGTGAAATGAGACAGAGAAAGACAAATATGGCATGGTATCACTTATATGTGGAATCATAAAAAAAAATAAAAGAGTAAAACTTACAGAACCAGAGTAGAAAAGTGGTTGCAGGGGAGGGCAGGGAAGGGGCCGTAAAAGGGTACACAGTGAATAAAGTCTCAGAAGCTAATGTTAACCATGGTGATTATAGTTGATAACACTGTGATGTATAGTTGAAATTTTCTAGAAGGGTAGGATTTAAATGTTGCTACCAAAAAAAGTAAATATATGAAGGAACTGTGTTAATTAACTAGATGGGGGGAATCCTTTCAAAATGTATATCAAATCACCACAAAGTTCACTGAATATTTTACAATTTTTTAACTCAATTATACAACAATAAAGCTGAAATTAAAAAATAAAGAATTAGGGCAAATTATAAGATGGAAAAAGGAATATCTAACTGAACTGCGAGGACATTAAGCAAGCTTGAAAATAATGGAGTTAAGCACTCAACTCATGAAATTGGATGGCTTAAACAAAAGATAACTTAGGGAATGGAAAACAGTGGTATAACCTGAAACAATTACAAAAGAAAACATAACACCCAATAGAAATGATGACTGAAACCAAAATGCAATTTGTAGACCATTAAAAGTGTAAAACCATAAGCATAAGAGAAAAGAGAGAAAAGTACAAGCATATCACCTTATAATGTAATAGGGGACGCAGATAAAAATCTACCATTATAGAAAGAGTGCCTATGTAAACAAAAGCAGGAAAAAAGTACAGAACATAAGTGTACACATCCTTAACAAGCATTATCCTTAATGTGCACATAGGTGAAACATTCTAATTAAAATCTAATTATTAATTTGCATTGATGGACATATTACTAGAAATATAGGGTTCACTCAGAATGTGAGAAAATATTTGCAAATGAACCAAGTGTCAAAGGATTAATCTCCACAATTTGCAAGCAGCTCATGCAGCTCAACATTAAAAAAACAAACAACCCAATCCAAAAATGGGCAGAAGGTCTAAATAGACAATTCTTCAAAGAAGATATACAGATTGCGAGCAGACACATGAAAGAATGCTCAACATCGTTAATTATTAGAGAAATGCAAATCAAAAGTACAATGAGATATCATCTCACACTGGTCACAATGGCCTTCATCAAAAAATCTACAAACAATAAATGCTGGAGAGGGTGTGGAGAAAAGGGAACCAACTTGCAGTGCTGGTGAGAAGGTAAATTGATACAGCCACTATGGAGAACAGTATGTAGGTTCCTTAAAAAACTAAAAATAAAACTACTGTACAACCCAAGAATACCACTACTGGGCATATACCCTGAGAAAATCATAGTTCAAAAAGAATCATGTACCAACATATTCATTGCAACTATATTTACAATAGCCAGGACATGGAAGCAACCAAAGTGTCCATCAACAGATGAATGGATAAAGAAGATGTGGCACATATATACAATGGAATATTAGTCAGCCATAAAACGGAATGAAACTGCGTTATTTATAGTGAGGTGGACGGACCTAGAGACTGTCATACAGAGTGAAGTAAGTCAGAAAGAGAAAAACAAATACCATATGCTAACATATATATATGGAATCTAAAAAAAAAAAAAAAAAGTTCATGAAGAAAGGAGTTGCAGGACAGGAATAAAGATGCAGACCTACTAGATAGAGCACGGACTTGAGGATATGGGGAGGGGGAAGGGTAAGCTAAGACAAAGTGAGAGAATGGCATCGACCTATATACACTACCAAAGGTAAAATAGATAGCTAGTGGGCCGCAGCCGCATAGCACAGGGAGATCAGCTCGGTGCTTTGTGACCACCTAGACGGGTGGGAAAGGGAGGGTGGGAGGGAGGGAGGTGCCAGAGGGAATAGATATGGGGATATATGTATATGTATTAACTGATTCACTTTGTTATGAAGCAGAAACTAACACACTCTTGTAAAGCAGTTATACTCCAATAAAGATGTTTTTAAAAAAAGAAAAAGAAATACAGGTTTCAACCAAGTTTCTAGATACTGATTAGCATACAAAATCTATAGATCCCATACACCAGTTAACAATCAATTATCAAGTGAAGGAGTAAAAAGGTTTTAATCCCTTTAACAACAGTAATACATGGCCCCAATGAAGAAATCTAAAATGATATGCATGCAACGCTTGTACTTTAAATGCACAGAGAGAGACAAGATGGCGGAAGAGTAAAATGCGGGGATTACCTTCCTCCCCACAGATACACCAGAAATACATCTACACGTGGAACAACTCCTGCAGAAAACCTATTGAACGCTGGCAGAAGACCTCAGACCTCCCAAAAGGCAAGAAATTCCCCCACTTACCTGGGTAGGGCTAACGACAAAAGAAAAAACACAGACAGAGGGATAGGGACGGGACCGGCACCAGTGGGAGGGAGCTGTGAAGCAGGAAAGGTTTCCACACACTGAGAAGCCCCTTCGCGGGCGGAGACTGCGGGTGGCGGAGGGGAAAGCTTCGGAGTCGCGGAGGAGAGCGCAGCAACAGGGGCGCGGAGGGCAAAGCGGGGAGATTCCCGCACGGAGGATCGGCGCCGACCGGCACTCACCAGCCCGAGAGGCTTGTCTGATCCCCCGCCGGGGCGGGCGCGGCTGGGAGCTAAGGCTCAGGCTTCGGTCGGAGCGCAGGGAGAGGACTGGGGTTGGCGGCGTGAACACAGCCTGCAGGGGGCTAGTGCACCACGGCTAGCCGGCAGGGAGTCCGGGAAAAAGTCTGGACCTGCCGAGGAGGCAAGAGACTTTTTCTTCCCTCCTCTTTGTTTCCTGGTGCGCGAGGAGAGGGGATTGGGAGCGCTGCTTAAAGGAGCT
>RJWK010071956.1:0-10572 GCA_004363435.1 Platanista minor
TTTTTTTTTTTTTTTTTTTTTTTTGTGGTACGTGGGCCTCCCACTGCTGCGGCCTCTCCCATTGCGGAGCACAGGCTCCGGACGCGCAGGCCCAGCGGCCACGGCCCACGGGCCCAGCCGCCCCGCAGCACGCGGGATCCTCCCGGACCGGGGCACGAACCCGCGTCCCCCGCATCGGCAGGCGGACTCCCAACCACTGCGTCACCAGGGAAGCCCAACCATAATTCTTTCATTGAAATATTTTCCTTGACTCTGTCTGAAGTGAAGGCAGCTGAAACCTTTTAATATTCAAAGAAAAAAAAAGCAAGTATCCAGTTTTCCAAGATAATCTCAACTAAGAATCTACCTACAATGCAGGAACATTGACTACTAAGTATTGCTAACGTGGGAAAAAGAGAAAAGCTTACAGTTAAAAAACAACACCAACTGGTAACGATTTATTTTCCAAAGTCATTCCAGCACCTCTTACCTCTTTCTACAAATGTGTGTACCAAGAGCACAAGGGCCACGGCAGCTTGGCAAAGAAGATTCACCTTGGTATGCCCAGTGTTCATTACTGAAGCTCAGGCTTCCCTGTATCTTTTCAGGTTTTATGTAAGAAAGGGTCACTACTTCCAAGGGCCTCAAAAGGTCACCAGAAAGGCTAAAGATATATTAGGTATCAAGGAAAGGTAGCAAAATAAGCGTGAGAGAGTGGGCAGTAAAAAATGGATAAATATTCCCACCAACGATCCAGATGTACAAACTCTTCCATCAGTTACATCCACAGCCCACCATAGATTCTTTATTTATTTATTTATGGCTGTACTGGGTCTTCATTGCTGCACACGGGCTTTCTCTAGTTGTGGTGAGCAGGGGGCTACTCTTTGTTGCAGTGTGCAGGCTTCTCATTGCAGTGGCTTCTCTTGTTGTGGAGCACGGGTTCTAGGAATACTGGCTTCAGTAATTGGGACACACGGGATTAGTTGCCCCCATGGCATGTGGGATATTCCCAGACCAGGGCTCAAACCCGAGTCCCCTGTTTTGGCAGGCAGATTCTTTAACCACTGTGCCACCAGGGAAGTCCCCCATAGCCCATAGACTCTTGAAGATGGATTTCTCTCAAGAGCAAGCATCTGTTTCACCAAAGCTACACTGGGGTTATTTCTATAAGATAATATATTATTTTGTGAAGACTCCCTCTCTCCTCATATTTCTGGTTCTTTCCCTCTTTTTTATGTTATTGGCCACAGTATCAAACTGAATAAAAATTTCCAGCTCAACCACATTATCTGCTTTATCTGTCCACACACACTTAAAGTTGCTCTTAAGGGGGGCTATAGTTTTCTGTGAGAACAGATGAAATACAGTCTGTCATGAGAATCAGTGCGAACCATCTGGAATATTTTCACGAAGGACCAAATAAAATCCAGTCAAATACGTTTGAGAAGCAACAGAAGTTTAAGGTGGTGTTTTTATCCACTAATTGTAAAGTTTATAAATTGCCATTGTTGATAGGTGTTTATCCTTTGAACACACTCACACGAGTATGCTCTATATATCTGTAGGAGAATGCTTGTCATAACAAAAGACTAGAAAGAGCCTAAATGTCTATCGGTAGGGAGCTGGTTAAATAAATTAGTTTACCCAATACAATGAATGGATACTATGCAGCTAATGAAAAGGAATGAGGTAGACCAATGTTTCTGAGATGGAAAGCCCACCAAAGAATAATAAGTGACATTGAAAACAAGTTAAAATGAAAAGTTTAGCTTTAGTTCATGTATTTTCAATTGTGTACTATGCCAGAGTATGAGTATACCACAATATATTTATAAAACATATCAACATAAATGTATCTCATAAACACAAATTGAGGGAAAAATGCAAATTGCTAAAATACTAACAATATTATATCATTTATATGAAATTTTTAAACATGAGAAACAATTCTACCTACTGTTAGGGACACATATACATGAATTAAGAATACAAAAAAATGCATGGGGATTAGGAGGGACAATGTAATTGGGACAAGGTATTGGGTTAAACCACATGATATTGCCAATGTTCCACCATTTTTGACCTACAAAAACAATAATGTCATATATGGTTCAACCTCACATGTAAGTGGTCTTTGACTATGTTAAGTAGGTTTTACTTTTTAAGCTAAGAGGAAGATACACATGGGTTCATAGGAACCCATGTGGATCCACCATTATTTAGCTCTATGACCCAAGACAAGTTATTTAACCTAATTTCTTTATCTGTAAAATGGGGATAATAATGAAACATATCTCACAGGGGTACCATGAAAATCAAATAAGTGAATATATATTAAGCACTTAAACAGTACCAGGCACATGGGTAAGCACTATTTGATTCAGCTACTATTATATTCTATATCTTTTTGTACAGCTGTAATATTTCATGAAAATATTTTTCACCTATTTTTTTTCACTTATGGAAAACTGTAAATATAAACAAAAGTATAATAAGCCCAAATGTATCAATCACTTTGCTTTAATAATTAGCAAAGCATGGCCAATATGTTTCACTTCTACCCCCATTCCCAGAAATGCACATTAGATTATTTTGAAGGGAATCCTAGATTTCATCCATAGATACTTTTTATATGTCTTAAAAACATAAGGATTTCTAGAAACATAACCAAAAATACCATTACCACATTTTAAGAATTAACGATTCCTTAATATTACCAAATATCTAGTCACTGCTTCAATTTCCTTGCTTGTCTCATAAATACTTAAGTAAATTTTGTTTTGCAGTATTTATAAGTACACAGCTTGCTGAATTTTTACAAAGTGAACATTCCCATGTAACCAGCCAGCACTTGGAAGAAGAAATAGAATGTTGAGTTTTCCATCTTTTTGTGTGTTTTTTACAATTTTTTTCAAATCAGGATCCAAATAGGGTCACATCTTACAAATGGTTGACAGTCTCTTTCACAGTAATTTTTCATTTTTAAATTAACATTACAGTGATGAACGATATGAGCCTATTTCTACTTTTTAGACAATTTAGGTGTTTTTCATTATTTCTAAAAGAATATATAAAATATTGTTTGTTACCACTGGCAGTGAGAATGGAAGTCAGAAATATGCCAGGGTAGTCTTTCAAGGCATTACCAACAAACAGCATTTTTAGAAAGGAAATACCACTGAAAATTAAAAACAGATTCAACTATGGTCATTAAAGTATAGCAAACAGCCAGAGATCTATTCTCCAGCTAACTCAATATAGAGATTCACTTTTAGAATTTACTTGTATTTTTCATTATCATAATTGTATTATACCTTAACTACTGTGCTTCCTTACTTGGGTTTCCAGCCCTGGGTCGAAATGAAATGAAAGTGTCTCAATGGTGCGCCAGTAATAGAATTTGAACATCTTTATTCTGAGATATTGTAGTTTTGCAACCCTTAATGGCATTGTCCTTGACTGGAGATGCACAAGCAAATTCATTTCCTGCCAGCCTCTCTGAGGCTAATGGGCCTTCCAGCTGCAGAGTTTTCACTGACTTCTAATGACTGGGTACAGCAGAGAGGGGCCTCTGGGAGCAGGATGCTGTCTTCTGGCAGAGTTCCTGGGAGAAAGGAAACCTTGAAAGATGCACTGCAATAAATCCCTTGTTCTGGGAAAACAGAAAGTCAAGCTCTATCATAAATGTTTTATGTTCCTCCATAATCCGATTTTAAGATTATGTTCAGGTGAAAGCAAGAGAAGATTGTCTGATAAAATAATTGTGAAAAGGTCTGAAATTAAAATATGTATAAACGCTTATGTAAACAGTCATGTAGAGTATTCTACTCTCCAAGACTTTGAGAAAAATGCTAAATCTGGTGATAAAATCTGAGACTGTCTCTCATGCATTTGTAAAATTAAGATAATTATGTGAGTAAATGAGAAGAAAATAAGAAATCTATACACTATTATACTGCATTGTCAGTAAGAATAAGGTGACTGATTTTTAAAGAAAATGCAGAATTATCAAAAAAAATAAATAAATCACTTACCTATTCCACATTTATATTATAAGATGTGTGTAGCTATTGAAAATACACCAGAACCTCACCCAGAGAGTGTTTCCACAGTCCAAAAATACAGCATTGATAAATGGAAGTTGCATATCACACAAACTGAATGGTGATGTAGAAACCTTGCACAGAAGCAGGCTTTCATTTCTGACCACTTTGGTACAAACTAGATTTCCCTAGAGGTTCAATTTGATGTAAAGAACAGGCAATGTAAGCTAACTCAGCAAGTCAGAAATCAGTGGTAATAATAAGTGGTAAGTGCCTGAAAAAGGTGATGTCGAGAAGTCGGAAGCTATTATAAATTCAACTTCCCCATACAAAAGAAAAATTAGCAAAGCAACAGATGGAGCTCCAAGCAATGGTGTGCGGGATGGTTTATCTGATAGTCAAGCCACTCTCTCATCATGCTCCCACCCCCCAAACACAAACAAGAATAATTTAGCTAGCCAATCCTGTTGCAGTCTGGCATCAGTTCTCAAAGATTTGGTTCCATGACATAGTTATTGGAAGGGGGTAAGCAAAGTACAGGGACCTGCTTTCAGAGGAAAGGAACCTACTGACCTCTCAAGGAAAGGAACTGTGTGTTCTATTTACCCTTGTCTTCCCAGCCCTTAGCACTACCAGGTCTCATTGTATCCTCCACAGATGTTTGTTGACATTGCAGTTGGTTGGAAGTCATAATATTTCAGGATTTGTGTTCAGCCATACCTTGAAGTAGCATAGTAAAGAAGAAATCAGCTATGTGTATGAAACTGCTTTTAAAAGGATACATTATTTCATGAATAAGTTAAATTTTGTCAGCACCATGCTACTTCAAGGTCTGGCTAGAATAATTATTATCCTGATTTACAAAAGCTGTTTAAGACTACATGGGACTTCACTAAAAAAACCAAGATAGGTAACAAAGATGGGCCTCAAACTCTGGTATACTATATCCAGTGTGATTTTCTCCATACCTCATCTGTTGAGCTACCAAATTCCAACAACCACAGAAAAGAGAAGGGTGGGTGACAGCCACCCTGATTGGCTCTTCAAAGTCTTACAGTTATTAACAGCAGGACCCTGGTCTTGTTTGTAGCCAGTACAGAGATCAACTGTCTTGACAATCCCAGAATCAGCTGCGGCCCCAAGGCCAGCATAGATTGCTTTCACTACGTTCTGATGAGTGTTGGAGATTGGGAATATTCATCTGGAAGTAATAAGCAAGATCAGAAGTGACTGGAGGCAGGTAGAGCAGTTAAAGGACCACAGAAATAGCCCTAGAATAAGAGACTCTCTTAAGTAATATAAAAGGAAAAGAAATATACATCAATAGCTGAAACACAGATAGATAATAGGTGGGTAGATATATATATGATAGATATCAGATACATACATATAAATTAGAATGTCTTAATTCTGAATATATCTTTACACATCTAATGTTTCTGAAATAAGGATGCATTTCATAATCAACATGCATATTTAACACAACGGTCTTTTTTTCCGAACACTACAGAAGGGAAGAAATATACATGTAATTTCTTTTTTTGCTGTACGCGGGCCTCTCACTGTCGTGGCCTCTCCCGTTGCGGAGCACAGGCTCCGGATGCGCAGGCTCAGCGGCCATGGCTCATGGGCCCAGCCGCTCCGCGGCATGTGGGATCTTCCCGGATCAGGGCACGAACACGCGTCCTCTGCATCGGCAGGCGGACTCTCAACCACTGCACCACCAGGGAAGCCCTATACATGTAATTTCTACGGCCTAACGACCTCTTTCCTTTCATTTGGAACTGTAGATCAGAGAGTGGTTGATCAATAAACTAGATTATCATTTATACTCTTCTTATATTTTTGCCTTACTACATATGATCTCTCTGAGACCAGAGGCCCCATTTTACTTATCTCTATAATTTCCCATAACACCTAATATTTCTTGATACACAGAGTTTAATACATATTTGATACTGGGTATTGTTAAAAGTTACACACATACAATTAGCAAAAAAATGTCTCAAGCAGGTGATTCATGTCCAACAAAATGAAAGAAATTGAGGAAAACAAAACTGTTGAGCATATTTAAGCACTAGATACATCCATTAACTCAGAAGAGATATCACCTAAATATCTAAACAGCAAGGAGAATGTTGCCAAAAATTAATTTCTGTTTATGACATTTTAGTAGATATTATCATACAAAAAAGAACATTCATTTTTACCTCACTGTATTTTGATTAGAATAAATTTTAAAAAGGAAACAAGTGGAGGCAATAAATTATAATACAACCATAAACTAGAATGCAGTGCTGCCAATAAAAAATGAGGTTTCCAGGGCTTCCCTGGTGGCGCAGTGGTTGAGAGTCTGCCTGCCGATGCAGGGGACACGGGTTCGTGCCCCGGTCCGGGAAGATCCCACGTGCCGCGGAGTGGCTGGGCCCGTGAGCCATGGCCGCTGAGCCTGAGCGTCCAGAGCCTGTGCTCCGCAACGGGAGAGGCCCCAACAGTGAGAGGCCCGTGTACTGCAAAAAAAAAAAAAAAAAAAAAAAAGAGGTTTCCAAAAGATACTTAATGACCACATTATAATATTTAGTGGACAAAAGCATGATATAAAATTAAATCAATTATTTGATTTAAATTTTCTAAATATTGATGGAGTTCAGAACATGCTGCCCCCAAAATATGGCTCCATGACATATTGAATATTTTAAGCTAAAGGAAATTGAGAAATGACAGATACGGAAAGGACTCTCAGACCTACCCCATCTCCCCTGAAACAGGTGATAAGACCGTCATGTGAGAGTTGCCGTCCTTATACCTGGAAGAAAGTAGCATCCTTATCTCTGAAGACAGAGGGGCACCAAGAAGAATCCCAATAAACAGGCCTTGCTAAGTTTCCCCCAGTTTACTACCCTTAGTTCATACTTCTTTGTCCATGACTATCCACTCTTCATCAAATCTAGAATAAAAACACTCAGGTTAACTGTTTCTTCAGGTCTTCATTCCCTTACGAAGGCTTCCGAGTCACATAAAACTTAAACGTGGTTGCTTTCCTCTCGGTAATTTATCTTCTGTCAGTCCAATTTATAGGGCCCCAGCCAGAGAACCTAAGAATGTAGTAAAAAGAAAAAAAAAAAAAAAAAAGAAATTTTCTTCCCCTACAAAATATATGAGACTAGAAAAAAATATACCTAAATCTTCATAGTGGTTATTTCTCAAATATGAAATTACAGATATTTTTAAAAACTAATTTCTATAATTTCCAATATTTTTATCAGCAGGGCTTTTAAAAAGTTTACCTTAATGAGTAAGTTCCCCACAGTGTGATTTTGCTCATTTGAGTCTTCTATGTGCATATTGCTGGCCAGCTGTAGCTTACCCCTCAGAACAAAACGTGTGTATAGAAACAACTCAACCCAATTAACAAGAATATACTACACCAACCTTTACTGAGTTATTGTTACCAATATTATTTTTATTTTCCTCCTAATAAGAAAATTAAAATCTATTTCAATTTTTAGAAGCAACTCACATGAAATCTCAGATTATAAACTTGGTCTGACTCTTCTATTCCAGGAATGGGTTAAACTGAAAGGACTAGCTACTGAGACCTGTAGGAAATGGATGACACCCAAATGAAGGCCATTCAGGGATTAAACAGAGTGAGAGGGATTCCTCGAAAAAGACCAGATTTCTGGGAGTCACAGCATCCTCTCTTTCTCCAGTTCTCCTCTGATACTTCTTATCTAACTGTACACCTGAAATGTGCATATTTTATGTGCAAATATATGTGTGTAACGTACACATTTACTGTACAGTTATTTTTATTACTAGGCAAGGGAACACTAAGACATAAGTAGCTCTCACTAGCTCCTCTTCTTTCACTTCCTCCTTAAGCTGGGCACTGCCCCAATTCCCACCTTCAGCCCTCTTCTTCCACCACTTGTTTCTTTAGGCTGGTGCTTCTCCAAGAGTGCTTCCAGATCAGCAGCAGCAGCACGACCTGGGTGTTTGTTAGAGCTGCAAATTACTGGGCCTATCCCAGACTGAATCAGAAACTCCAGGCAAAGCCTGCTCCTTTTCCAGCTCTCCCACCTCAATTAATGATACCTAATATTCACCTGGTCTCTTAGCCTAGAAATCTTAAAAATCATCTATTTTAGTTTTCTTCTGGTCACAAGTCCTGACTCTACCTTAGCGATGTCTCTCATGTCCTACTCTCCTTTCTTACTTTCACTACTGTACTGCAGTAACAGGTCTAGTCACCACTGGTTGATCCCCACCCAAATCCATCCCTCACACTTCTGCTGGACAAAACAAATAAGAGGGAGAAAGACTATGTTGTACATCAATACAATCCCATTGCTGGTTGCTCCAAAATATTCTTTTTCTGGGACTTAATTCTCTCTGTGACCCTGTTGCTCATAAATATTAATAATATTGAGTTATTTTTCCAAAACATCAGTCTTTTCCTGTTAAATCTCTTCTCAAAAACTTTCAGGAGGAGGGGAAGAAAAAAAAAAAAAAAAAACTTTCAAAACTTCCCATTGTCGAGACTTCCCTGGCAGTCCAGTGGTTAAGACTCCGAGCTCCCACTGCATGGGGCACAGGTTCAATCCCTGTTCAGGGAAGATCCCGCATGCCATAAGGCCAAAAAAAAAGAAAAATTTCCCATTGTCTATTTAAAAATCTCAACTCTTTAAAATGATGTTTTTAAACCCACCCCTGCCCCCCACCATGACAGCGTGGTTCCACCCCACACTTTCACTCATGCTTCTCCTTGGATCTGGATTTCACCTCCCATTTCCATCCCTCTTTCTTTACCATTTTACTTTTTATCCTTCAAAGACCAGTTTGAATGCTACTTGCCTATCAGAACTCACAAATCAGCTATCTTTGTGCCGCCCATGGCACATTTCTTTTTTTTATAATGTATTTATTTATTTACTTTTTGGCTGCGCTGGGTCTTCGTTGCTTTGCGCAGGCTTTCTCTAGTTGCGGTGAGCGGGGGCTACTCTTCATTGTGGTGCACAGGCTTCTCATTGCGGTGGCTTCTCTTGTTTCGGAGCACATGCTCTAAGCACGTGGGCTTCCGTAGTTGTGGCTTGCAGGCTCTAGAGTGCAGGCTCAGTAGTTGTGGTGCATGGCTTAGTTGCTCCGCAGCATGTGGGATCTTCCCGGACCAGGGCTCCAAAGGTGTCCCCTGTATTGGCAGGCGGACTCTTAACCACACTGCACCACTAGGGAAGTTCCCCATGGCACATTTCTTACACCTCCGTGAGAGCTTCCTTTCTTCCAGGCATAGTAGTTATTTGCTTATCTGATAACACATGGCATGATGGAGACCTTAATTCATTTCTATCTCTTAAACTACTTAGCCTACTTTGAAAGCACTATGCTATGGTCTGAATATTTGTGTCCTCCCAAAATTCATATTTTGAAATTCTAATGCCTAATATGTTTATAGCATTAGGAGGCAGAGCCTTGGTAAGATGATTAGGTCATGAGGGTGGAGTCTTCGCCAATGGATTAGAGCGCTTATAAAAAGGCTCACAGAGCTCCCTAGCCCCTTCGGCCATGCCAGGATACAATGAGAAGCTGGCAACAGGGAAGAGGATCATCACCAACCATGTTGACATCCTGATCTTGGACTTCCCAGACTCCAGAACTGCGAGAAATAAATTTCTGTTGTTTATAAGCTACTTAGTCTGTGGTATGTTGTTATAGCAGCCCAAACAGACTAAGACACACTCAATAAACACTAACTGAGCAGAAATATATATTGTATCAATTACCACACAAACCAGCCTAACTATCTTGGCACAAATTAAATGCTTGAATGGGTCTCTCCTAGTTTCTCCAGAACAGGGGCTGTCACACCTGGGGGATGGTGAAAGAAGAGGGCTGATGATGGATTTTGCAGTGTGCCCAATTTAAGAAGGAAATGAGGGAAAAAGAGCTAGTGAGGGATACTTATAGATATGTTGTAGTGTTCTCCTCACATTGTAATAAAATTAGTTCTACATTCAGTATGTACATTTCTTCCCCAAAAAGTAGATTCCCAGAATATTATCTAGATAAAAACAGGGGAGGGCTTCCCTGGTAGGCGCAGTGGTTGAGAATCTGCCTGCCAATGCAGGGGACACGGGTTCGAGCCCTGGTCTGGGAGGATCCCACATGCCATGGAGCAACTGGGCCCGTGAGCCACAACTACTGAGCCTGCGCATCTGGAGCTTGTGCTCCACAACGAGACAGGCCGCGATAGTGAGAGGCCCGCGCACCGCGATGAAGAGTGGCCCCCGCTCGCCGCAACTAGAGAAAGCCCTCGCACAGAAACGAAGACCCAACACAGCCAAAAATAAATAAATGTATAAAAAAAAAAAAAGGGAAAGCAATGAGTGATTACTTTTTAGTAAAGGAACTAAGGAGAAGAGCATGGAGGGAAGGTTTTACTATATTAATGTTCCAATATGTTCATATTTCTATTCTTAATGCCAATATAGGTTATCTGAGTAGAGGAATATGGGCCAATGTTATGGGGTTTTTTTTTTATATATAA
>RJWK010071957.1:0-10571 GCA_004363435.1 Platanista minor
ATGCATACTGCCGGCTGCTGTAATAGGCCAAAGCCAGGTTGTAGGAAAGGTCAGGCCGGTAGCCTGAAGCCTGCAAGGCAGCAGAGAACTTGGAACACGCGGCTTCATAATGTCCCTCCTTGTAGAGCAAACAGCCCAGGTTGACCTGGCCATCGAGCTCGTTCTCGCCTCCGCTGTCTTCTCCTCCTTCCCCACTCAGTAGCTGCTCCACCAGGCTCCTGGACCCGGGCAAATCGCCCTCGCTGTACTTGATCGCGGCTTGGAGACGGAGGACCCCGTTGTGGTAGGTGGGGTTGTCCAGGAGGAGGAAGGCGACGCGGGTGGCCTCTGGGTAAAGGCAGGCCTTGTACAGGGCCTGGGCCTGGTACAGGCGGTACTGCTTCAGCTCCGGGTGCAGCTGGCTCAGCTGCTCATAGCACTCGGCGGCCAGCGCGAACTCCTGCAGGCGGTAGTAGCAGTAGCCCAGCAGCGACAGGCCGGCGCGGCTCCTCGGGCTCCGCTGGAGCTCTCCGCCCAGCAGCTGCACGGCCTCGGCGTAGCGGGCATCCCGGATGAGCCGGTACACGACCGCGGTGAACTCCCCGTCGGGGATGGGCGCACCGCTCAGCCCCGCCATAACCTTCTCCGCGGCTGTGCGTCCCAGTTGCCACGGCAACACGGCAACCGGAAACGGAAGGCTGCTTGTCCGGATATTGCTTTGCAACGGAAAAACTCCGTAAGGAATATAAAGGAATCACTGAGGTGAATCATTAAACTACTGTATTGGCCCTTGAAGACTCTGGGCTGCGAAGGTCGTGAGTCCATCAAGAGAGATGAAAAGCCTCGTGGCAGTTCAGAAACGGAAACTCTACTTCCCGGCATGCACCGGTCCGATGGCGCCGACGTCGGGACGTGGCCGCGCTGCATTCTGGGAGGCGTAGTCTCTGCGGGTTGGACCCTCGGTTGCGGGGAGATGAGGTTTCACTTCCCTTTCTTTAGTGTTGAGGTTGACTGAGAGTTGCTGGCTGCCTGCTGTGTGTCACCTGTCTCTGGCGCGGGGAAGAAAGATTTGCGTTCTGAATTCCCTTGCGTTTTTAGCCTTATACACCTCGCAGTAATACTAATGGCGTCGTTTCGCGGTTTGTTTTTGTATTTTAATGGGAAGGAAAAGGTGGAATATCTCTTTGGCATTCTCCTGGAATTAGAGTAGCTTCTCTTTTTAAGCTGCCTTGAGGGCACACTTTCTAAGACATAAATGCAGAGGGTAATAATAGTTCTTATTTTTGTCGTTTCCACAAATTAACGATGGGAAATGGTTTTGTGAATATTATCTGGTATTGGGCGACGTTTAATTTTAGATCCAGGTGTTCCCCCCCTCACCCCAAACAGTTATTACTGAACAGGTGTTGGCGTTTAATCTTGGCCATATCTATTGGCCTGGCCCTCCAACTTTCACTACAAATAAGAAACCAGTCTTCCTTGATCTCCCTACATCTCCATTGGTCGTCCATGATCTGCCTTGGACTATCTAGTATCTAAGAAAAACGGCATACGAATAAAATCATGTCTTTTCTATATACTTAAAGGCTTCAATGCAAGTCTTTTTGCTGCTCATAACATCTTTTCTATGTATAAATTCCAGAGCCAACACCACCAACCATATTGTATAGCCCTAAGACAATTTACACATTAAGATTATTTCTAATCTTAATGACCACCGTGTGATCTGTATATTACAGATATGGAATCTGTGCACTAGAAAGTTTTATTTTATTTTATTTTTTAACATCTTTATTGGAGTATAACTGTTTTACAATGGTGTTAGTTTCTGCTTTACAACAAAGTGAATCAATTATATATATACATATGTTCCCATATCTCCTCCCTCTTGCGTCTGCCTCCCTCCCACCCTCCCTATCCCACCCATCCAGGTGGCCACAAAGCACCGAGCTTATCTCCCTGTGCTATGCGGCTGCTTCCCACTAGAAAGTTTTAAATAATTTGCTCAAGACCACACAGCTAGGTAGTTAGCAGCAGTGCCATGATATCCAGCAGATAGTTTCAGTAGGAAGTAGTGGCTGCTTCTAACCTATTCCATTTATTTCCTACAGATGAGTTTGTAAAGGCCCAGTGTTTGCTGCCACATTGTATTCTGGAACATTAGCGTCTTCTTTTCCTCCATTAAAACAACAAACCAACTTGGTGTGAGCAGTAGAAATTTGAACTTCCAGATCTGATTTGCAGCTGTGAGCAGGTGTTAGGAAATAACTAGTGGGGGTGTTATAGTTTCTAGTCACCCAGTATAGCTGGCAGGGGACTTCTGCACTCATGTGATTGCTTGTATCATAAAGCAACTGACTTTATATACTCATTCAGTCTTCCCTGCTGAGAAATTGACAGAGGTCTGTCCTTCTGGGTGGGACCAGACAAGGATCCTTCCACTTCATGAATACTGAGAAAGGGACAAACTGTACCCATTTCAGACGGGTTGAGTGGCATTCTGGCCCACCTAAGATCCCCAGAGAAAACAGCTGATGGGGTCCACCATAACTCTATTCTGAGGCTTCTTTCAACATGATTTCTGGCTGCACTCTTTTAGGGCCTTCAACTCAGGGAGGTATGTGGGTTGAGGGATGCTTGCTAGTGCTGCTCAGTAATTGGGGAGGGGATAGGTGGCTGGGGGAGGATCTTCACCTTTATGGCTGCCTGACTACACTTGTCTCTTGGAAACTCAGGCTCAGTATTTTAACTTCCTTATGTATTACCTGATACTTTGGGTGAGGTGCTATTGTAAATCAAGGTTAACATGACAGAACATGGAAATGGGAAACTGCCTTTTATATCTTTAGTCTATCAGTCTGATTTTCAGAGTTGTATTCACACTGTGAAAGCATTCACCTTCAAATGGCTTCTTGGGAATGTAAGCAAAATAGAAGGAATCTCTGCTCTCCCCCAAATTTCTCCAATCCCTACAGGCATCAGTTGAGGTTCCCCTCTTTGTGCTGGTACCTGTCTGTGAGTGTGGATGCTGAAGCAGGCAGGAGGGAGACGTTCTGTGCCTTCCTCCTTATTTCATGTGCTGCTGCTCCTGAGGCCTGGCTTGGAAAAAGCAGGACATTCGGCTGAGACAGATGGAGGGCAGGGTCATTTTCAAAATGAAATGAGTGCACAAATCACGCTGTGAAATTGGCATGACCATCCCTGCTGCTGTGATAGACTGACTTTTATTTAGTCTATGACAGGCATTTGGGGAATAGATTAGGTTTTTTTTGGGGAGGGGGATGGTGAAAGAAGGCCCTTTAATTAATGATAGAAATTCTGGAAAGCAGTAAATGGGGTGGAATATTATAAAATGTCATAAAGGATCGTTTTGTTTCCAACAGAATCTTGGAAAGCTGGAGCATGTATCAAAAAAGTTAGTGTATTGTACCATTTCTAGCAATAAGAAAGAATTTTGTGGTTGCAATAAAAAGATTTAGTGCCTCACTGAAAGGAGTTAGACTTTTAGGAAAGCAGTGTTGGGCTCAGGGTGGATTTTGCTGCATAAAGGGAGGCATGTTTACCATGTAGAAGAATTCCATTAGGGCAAAATGTATAGGGGCTAAAAGTTCTTAACATGCTTATGTTTCTGCCTGTCAAAATGTGAGATGACTAAATTCCATATTCTATTTGTATGTATAATCTATTTGGCATTCTCTTTTAAAACTAGTTGGAAGTTATGTTTTATTTATCCTCTAAATGTAATCGCTTCCTGTTGGTAATTTATGAACATCTCAACAACCACAGCTGTGGTCAGACAATTTCCTTGATAAAGACCTTCAGCAAAACCATTTTCCAGTTGTTATTTCTCTTCCCTTTCATTGTAGGCCATTTTCTTCAGGATGGCCAGTTTGGTGGTTCAGTCCCCTTGCTTCTTCCTTCCCACCCCCCAATCTTCCACCATAAAGAAGGCAGAAAGAATAAATTAGTGTCAAATTGGTAATGTAACTGATTGACTTTTAGGAGCATCTGTTTAATCTTTTAAGAGTTTTGGAAAAATTGTATACCAAATCAACATTTGGGAACATTTATGCTCAGATGGTAAGACATTTAACCTCATTATGAATTCTTTCACTGGCAGTTCCAGCTTTATTAATATTTTAATTAGACTTCCTTCTTGGATATACCTTTTTTAAAAAAAATCAAGTAGCTTATATTTGGGGGCTTGTGGTGTTATTACCTAAATTAACTTGTTAGGAAGAGCACAATAACATGGTTTATAAATGGAATTACCAGAGAAGGCACAACTGTGGATATTGACATTTAAAGAAATCAATCAACCATCCAAACAAAGAGCTACTCTAAGCCCCTGTGTTTATGCAGGACTTTCTGTACCAGGACCAGGTCCTGCTTTGCCTAACTTCCCTCATTAATCCTCACAGCCCTTCTGTGAATTAGGTAATTTTAACTGTTGGCCTCACTTGAAAAGCATGGACTGAAAAGCACAAAGAAGCCTGTGGTCGCCTCAGCACGGGGTTGGGGGTGGGGGTGGGGGTGTTGGTGATTGCTTAAGCTGGCCAGTAGGGGCCACACTGCACCTCTTCCCTCTCCCCCTGAGCACCTCCTCTCCAGTCATTTGAATTGGCTTTGGATCATCTGCTGCAGTTCTAATAGAACAGGCACAATGGTGTAAGAATTTTAAAGTTTAAGCACCGAAGCCGTTGTGTAATTGTATGGCATCAGTGGCTGGAGGCCCTGTATCGATGCGATCCCCCTGTGTAATTGACCACGCAAATTTGAGCAATCTGTAACAGACACAGGAACCCGTCTGCACTGGGCTGCAGACTCTTATCCCTCCAGAAAAACCTCAATAATTCAAAGAACCTTTTGTCATCTTTAAAATGCTCCGTGGACAGGGCTGTCCCACTATTCCTCTCACACAGGCAAACATCACAGATCAGGACAAGGTTAATGGGCTAAATTGACAGTCAAAATTTAAAACGTAGGTATTCGGATGCATGCTTGCCTCGTTCAGTCCTTAAATCGTCCTTCCTAAGAGAAATAAAGATTATTCCAGAGGTTTAGTTAAACTTTAAGCAATTTATTAAAAACAAAGATATTTAGGTCTCTTAAAGCAGTTTCAAAATCATGGATTAGATGCTTGTGAAATGGGCAGTTTATAATGCAGTATTCTTATAATGACACCTCAGCTTGGGAAATCTACACAAATGGAGTGACGTCAGACAACTCAGTTGAAGACATATTTCCCTTCTTTTGTGTAAAACAATAATAATTAGGAAGCAAATCAGTAGGGGATCCTTTTTAGATGATTGTACATCAAAATAAAATGGCAAAAGCATTTTTCACCAAGGGAATGAGATTAGCCAAAACCTAAACTCCTGTTTCCATACAATGCTGTTTGTATTTTTTAAAATTCATCTAAATGTGATTTAATCTAAATCTAAAGAAAAAAATAATCGAGATTCTAAACACAGACATACACACACAGCAAATGAACACAAAGATAAATGGTGGCCTGAAATAACACATTTTTTTTTTATAGCAAATACTTCATTTACTTAATAAAACATATTTCTGTGCCAGTGTATACATTCAATGACATTGGTAGAGACACGCTACACAGATAAATAACTTACCTTTAGCGCTGTTGAGAGATGGACTAAATATGCAAGAACATTCAAAATTAAATTAGAAAAGATGTACAACACCAAATTAACAGCTGAGGAAAAGGTACACAAGCGACGTAAGCAGGACCTCAGGCATTGTTAAATCCAAGTACTCAACATGAAATTCCCCAGACACACCACTTTATTTCTGCCATCTATGTGTTTTATTCTATTATTGCTCACTTACAAAACTTACGAAATTTTGGCCTTCTTGTAGTCAGACTCAACCTTTAAATTTCCTGTGACATTTGAGTTTTGGGAGTTCTTTACAGCATGTGGCAGAACAACAGTTTCAGAGACTGTTATTCTGAAGCAGACAATGAAACTTCACTGGCATTGCCAGAGTTTTTAGGGTCCCAAATTAGGTTTTGCTCTTTTGCTTTAATGAATCCTTTTTGAGTGTTTATTTTTTTCCAGCCAAAACATTTTTCTTTAGATGTAAATCTTCCCTTAATATATTTAGATTTCTGTCCTGCTTGAGAGGAGTTTTTCACACTATTAATGGGGATGAAACTGTATTTTATCTTTGTGTAATTCATTAAGAATCAGCAGGAGAAATGGATTTTAAAATAATTCTACCACAAAGTAAATTGAGCAGACTCTGTTTAATGACTTCAGGTAAGTGGATCAAATATGATAAATTTTGATACATGAAAAAGCAACTGAATTCTTGTAGCATTAATATTAGATAATGTTATTTCACTAACAAAATTTTAAAGATTATTTCCAACCCAACCCAATGTGTATGCAAATATAAAATACCTGGAAATGTGTAGACAGCTTAGATTTTAGAAACAGAAAGCACACATGCAATTTTAACTTACTTCTTTTGACTCACTTTATAAATTGTAAATTAAACTGACTACCATTTATGGGATATCTATGATATGAGATAAAGTTGTCCTTTATGAAATAAAAGGGTATATTTTTGTACCTATAACCATGTACTGATGACCATGTCTTTCATGATCACTAGAGGCAGGCTCAGACATATCTGTGATAAGGTTGTTTTTATATCTACTCCATATATGTAACTTTTTATTTTGTCTTTAGTGAGGAGATGACCTCTTTGCTCCTATCTTTTTGAGAAGAGTGAATAAGACAGTTATGTGGAACAATTTTTTAAAGTTAAATACAGCTTGGTCCTTTGGTGCAGAAATGAACTGAATAAAAGTCAGCACTTTTATTTTATAAGTGGAAAACCCAAGACCTGAGAGTCCCAAGATAACGGGTCTGGCTGATGGCCAGGTTTGGGGGAGCCCCATCCACTGTGCACTGGGGTAGTGCCCTTTACAGTTTGCCAAGCCATCCCTCCTGGCTGGGACTGCCAGCTACATTGTAGGTTGTGTATGTATTATCCACATACTGACTAATAAAATTATAAATAGCCTGCCTGAAAAAAATACACTTCGTGGAGAAAGTAGGATGAAGTCATTTCAACCATTAATGCCAAGAGACCTGAGGAAGCGCGCATAATCTGGTCAGTTGGAGGTTTTATAAGAAGGCTCACATTTCAAATGCCTTCCTCCAATAGGAAGTAAACAATAATAAGGACTGGGAAATTTTCTCTTTATTTTGGAAAAGCAGATTATATGGGTAACCACACATACCCCAAATTCGTGGAAAGTTATACATTAGAAAAGGGATTAAAAATACCCCAAACGCCCAAGAATTCAACCTCTAACCCTCTGGCTTGTTGGCACCAGGGAGGCTGCTACCCTCTTTTCTACTGTTTCATGGTTGTGGAGGAACAGACCGGGGCATTAGTCAGCAGTTTCTGAATTTTGACCCCCAATAGGAAAGATACCTCCAGACAGGAGAAATAGATGGAGGCAATTACAAACAGCTGCTTGATTGATGGTTGACACTGTCAGGGCTCCACGGTATGGCAGATTGCAATGGTGTTGAGCTGCTCTTGCTACCAGTGGGTGTTGCTATTGGCAACCATGCAGTGAAGCCAATAAAAAGGCAAGAAAATGAGAGGAAAACTCAACCTTAGTGGAAGCCGTAGGGTTTGTGCTATAAATTACACTCCCCTTAGCAATATGCAGCATCAACGTTCAGGGTAGCCACAGTGCGTGTAGCTACCTGCAGTCTCCATTGGACCCTGGGTCTAGTTTTATCATAAAGCGCATGCTTTCAAATTTCGCTCTAGATACACTGGCATCCGTCTGTCTGGGCTATTTATTTATTTATCGTTGGGGAGGATGACAGATGTGAGTTCATCTCTGCCTCAAATGGACTGATTTTCAATTCCCACTTGTGATATAAACATGATGTGACACAATAGCTAGAAACACCTGCAGTGCTTCTGAGCTGCAGACACACGACCAGGGTCTGTCCCTACCTCCACCCCCGCCCCCCCCCCCCCGCCTTTGTTCCTCACCTGAAGGAGGGAGACAGCCCGGCAGAAGCTGTTTTCCTTCATAGCAGAGTGATTGAGAAAACTGGCTTAATAAATTCCATAAATCTGAACAACCTACTCTGTGGAGGCAATTTTCCTGCACTCATTTCCTCCTCTAGTTTCTCCAGTCCTCCCCGCAGAGACAGCTGTAAAAGGTAGCTGGGAACATTATTTTTTAGGGTTCCTACTCCCTCCTTCCCTCTTTTGTCAGCCCCTTCCCTGCTCAAGTCTCTCTCTTTTCTAGGCAATTGATGATAGGATTCTGTACCCTCCTTTTTTTGGTAAGACATGCCATTTTCATTTGTTGGGATTGATGTTCACCTTCCCTTTATCAGTTCTCTTACCACCTGCCTCGGTCCCTGTCTCTTCCTTGTTAGTTGTTTTCTTTTGCTTCCCCTCCTCCTCCTCTTTTTCCGCCTTCTCTTCCCCCCATTTGCCTGGTTTATACTTTTGCTCTATTTCTGGCCATATAGAATCTTCCTTCTCATTCCCCATGGGTACCTGCTCTTGCCTTCTGTTTTGGTACTTTAATTTACCCATTCCTTAAGCATTTCCCAGATGTCTACTGTGCGCCAGGAAAGAAATGTCATTGGTGGAGCTTGGCCCCTGTTCTTTGAGTAGTAAAGTCAATAACGGACACTGACGAGCGACAACAAGAACAAAAATGGTTTGTACATTTTAGATTTTTTAGAGCTGGAATGGACTTCAAGGTTCATCTGGTCCAGAGATTTTCAAACTCCTCAGAGCCCGGTTATGGGCTACTAGGTATGTAATCAAAGAAATGAGGATTTGTAGGGGCTCTGGCTCTCCCAACCCAGCTCCAAACTGAGGACTTGGGCTTTCAGATGTTTTATGTCTTGGGGATTCTTTGTAAGATTTATTTGAACAAAGAGTGCTTAGGTTAAATCATGTTTGAAAATAATTTCCTAGTGTAATCTCATTTGATAAATGAGGAAAAAGGCTGGGAGAAGTTAAGTGACTTGTCTAAAGCTATCCAGTGAATAGTGCCAAACCTAGGGTACAAGTGTAGCTTCTGGCCCAGACGTCTTTGGATAAGGCATACCATGTCCTCAGTCTCTCAGCTTTCTAGTCGTTGCATCTATTTAATATACCTTATTCTTAACTACTATAAACCTAGCTTTCTATAGAATATCTGTTCTCTGCCTAGACTGTTGTTTCTTAACCTTTCAAGCATTATATCTTACACTTAAGGAAAAATCCAAAATTGGGGACCTCTCCATTTGGCTTTAGGTTGGTACTGGTAGTAACCTTACATTTTATACTGAAACTCCACTAGGAGAGCTACAGGTAGTCAGTGATCATTCTCTGTGGCTCTGCTGTGTCCTGTGAAATGTCTCACTGTTGGAAATAGTTCTGAATGTTCATGTGTCATTTGTGTTAAATCCACCTATAGATTTCCCTTACTTTAATTACAGTCTATTAAACCATTCCTTCTGGGAGAAGACTTGGTCAACAATGAAGGTTGAACTAAAAAACTGAAAAAGGGGACCACAATCCCAATACAATGTTATGAATCTTGTCTAAACGCCAATCAGACAAACACATTTACTGTCTTCCTACTATAGACCTTTTTAGGGGAAAACTGGGAATGGCTGGATAATATAGTTTCTCTTTTAGGTAGGCGATTCTAGAGGCTCTGATCCATCATTAAGAAGCTTTAGGATTAAAAATAAGATATCTCTAGAGAATACCAGTTGGGATTCTTGGGACAGCCTGGCACAAAACGGGGAGCTCAGGAGAGGATGCAAAGGCAGGCATTGTTTGGCTTGTAACAGAACAGCCATACACAACACGAAGCAGCGCTAATGACGCCTTCACTGTTCAACGTGCCCTCGGCTCAGAGTGAGCAGGGCCAACCGTCCTCGGGTCCTGGACCCAAGTGGCCCGCTGCCCAGAATCTTTGTCTCAGCCCATGTGTGTTCATCAGGGAGAGGTGAGCGTCCTGGGGTATGTGCTCCCTGCCCCACCTCCTCCTCTGTCCTTTCTGCGGGCACCACACTGCAACGTGAAAGCCCAGGCATGCTTCCCAGCACAACCCTGAGACTTTATGTCTGTTTGAGCTTAAAGGAACAAAAGAATGCTGTGGTGGGACCGAAGCTGGCTCTTGAGGACGCAGTCATTTCACAGCAGCGGCTGACCTGGAGGGTTAGTCTCTGTCATCTCCTGTCACCATGAGATTGACAGAGGGGGCAGAGGCAGATGAAGAGATAAGCAGCCTTTTCTGGTGCAACTCTTCCCACTTACTTCTGTTGGCAGCCACCAAATCCAGCATCGGCTTCAGTTTCACATTGACCTTCACCAATGCCTAAAATATAACAAAAGCAGGTAGGGGAGAGAGGAACTGGAGTCACTGCCATGATTTCCTAGCTTTCGGCTGTGAGGAGAATGGCAACTGGCTGTAAGAAATGAAAGTGATGATTATTTTGGTAAACATGAGCTATTTATAAGAAGTAAATAAGCACTTAGCACCACTGTGTTGTATTTTTTTTTTTTTTTTTTTT
>RJWK010071958.1:0-10571 GCA_004363435.1 Platanista minor
AATTGGTACAGCCACTATGGAGAACAGTATGGAGGTTCCTTAAAAAACTACAAATAGAACTACCATATGACCCAGCAATCCCACTACTGGGCATATACCCTGAGAAAACCATAATTCAAAAAGAGTCATGTACCAAAATGTTCATTGCAGCTCTATTTATAATAGCCAGGACATGGAAACAACCTAAGTGTCCATCATCGGATGAATGGATAAAAATGATGTGGCACATATATACAATGGCATATTACTCAGCCATAAAAAGAAACGAAATGGAGATATTTGTAATGAGGTGGATGGACCTAGAGTCTGTCATACAGAGTGAAGTAAGTCAGAAAGAGAAAGACAAATACCGTATGCTAACACATATATATGGAATCTAAGAAAAAAAAAAAAAAGGTAATGAAGAACCTAGGTGTAAGACAGGAATAAAGACACAGACCTACTAGAGAATGGACTTGAGGATATGGGGAGGGGGAAGGGGAAGCTGTGATAAAGTGAGAGAGTTGCATGGACATATGTACACTACCAAACGTAAAATAGATAGCTAGTGGGAAGCAGCCGCGTAGCACAGGCAGATCAGCTTAGTGCTTTGTGATCACCTGGGTGGGTGGGATGGGGAGGGTGGGAAGGAGGGAGATGCAAGAGGGAGGAGATATGGGAACATATGTATATGTATAATTGATTCACTTTGTTATAAAGCAGAACTAACACCATTGTAAAGCAATTATACTCCAATAAAGATGTTAAAAAAAATCTTTTTACATATTAAACCCAATATACATGTAAAATTTGTGAAGATAAATTAGAGGTGCAGTAAGATGAATTTAAGAGTGGTGTTTCTAAACTCAGAATTCTTGGTTCAAGTCACAGATACCACTTAGTTACTCAGCAAATTCTTAATCTCTCTATGCCTCAGTCTTCTTAGCTGAAAGTGGTTAGGGAGTAGTGTTTTTTTTTTTTTTTTATAAGTTATATAAACAGAACAGTGCTGGGCATTTTCAATAAATTATGTTACCATATTAGTAGTAACTTATTTTGAAAAGTTGCATATTCAGTTATTAGTTAATATTTGTTGAAAACCCAAAGTATAGAGTATGGTAGATATCAGCAATTTACAAAGATACATTGAAAAGGCAAATCTTGAGTAAGTAAGATGAAAAAGGGTAGTAGGAAAAATGCATGGGCATAGTGAGAAAGTAGATAAAGTTATTAGAGCAATTGTCACTGAAGGCAAAATTCAGAATTACATAACAGGCATTTTATTAAATATGAAATATTAAGGAAATGAATTTAAAAAGTGAAACTGCTAAGCACACAAACATGGAAAGAAGGAAAATACAGTGTCTTAGTATTTTGAAAGGAATTATCTGTATAGGCAGGTAACATATGTTTTGAAGATCTATCTATGATGATTAGACAAAAGTAAACTCAAAAGAATCAAATAAATTAGAGACCCTGGAAATTATGTTTCTAACATTTGATTTTGACACACAAAGGCAGGCTTTTGGACTGCTCCTATAGGAATGGTGCTGTTATGCTATAATTTCTTTACTCTTAAATGTGAGGAGGAGAATAATTTTCAAGATAGTTCTTTGGGGTTAGAGTTTCAGTTTACTTAGTTAATGGGTGCATGATCACATCTACATTAGTAACCAGTGAAAATTTACTTAAACACATTTATCTCACATGTATCCAATAAAGGCACCATTATGCTTATTTTATTGTGGAGGAAACTAACTGACTTTCTTCATGTGCTCAAAGCCCCAAAGTGGAAGAAGAAATATTCTGAAATCCTGTCTGACTTCTAAGTTGATCCTTTTTCTCTGGAAATCACACTTTCTCTATAAAACTTGAGGGATGACATTGGATAGTGTAGATATCATAGGGAATTAGAAAGGAAAGGGAAAAGGAAAACATTGATGCTTTTATAAACAGTGTTCATTTGAAACAAATGCATAGATAAAAAAGCAGGTGGTGGAGGCAATTTTTTTTTGAAACTCTGAAGAGAGAAGGAGAGTGTTAAAACAAACAAAAAATGCAGCCAACAAAATATTTTAGTCATCATCCACTTCCATAAAACAAAAAAGAGTAGGTCCCATTGTTAATTAGGAGTTGTAAACTTCCATGAGATTATTACAAAGTTAACTGAAATTCTTGAGAAATGATATTTTAGAAAGAGGTGGTATGAATAATTATCTATTATTCATGTTGGTCTGGGTATTACTGAATTGATTCAGGCATATATCAATACCTCTTGTAAAATCAATGACATTTCATATTCAGAAAAAGACTATAGATTTTACTGACCAAAGTGAGTAATGCACTTTCCATATTAAGGGTGCTTTCAAAAAATATCTTTATTAGAAACAAAATAGAAATACTTGTAAAAGTAAAATACTACTAGGATTTCCTCACTAGGTGCTCTTTATCTTTTCCTCTTCCTATTTTGAAGTTTTTTGCCCTTTAGTTTCATCAAGATTTCTAATCCATTATATTTGAAAGATGCTTAGGTGAGTGAAATGTAAAGCAGCAATTGCTAAAGAAATTAATCAAAGCTCTCACAATACCCTTGTGCTAAGAAAAAAAAAAGGGCAGAAACAGACAACAACAGCCTGAAACAGCAAGAATATTTTGTTTTAAGATTTTTTTGTGATGTTGACCATTTTTAAAGTCTTTATTGAATTTGTTACAATATTGTTTCTGTTTTATGCTTTGGTTTTTTGGCCAGGAGGCATGTGGGATCTTAGCTCCCTGACCAGGGATCAAACCGGCACCCCCTGCATTGGAAGGCAAAGTCTTAACCACTGGACCACCAGGGAAGACCCAAGAATAATTCTTCAACAGCAATTCAACTTAAAAAAACTCTTCTTCTGCACTGTTCCACTTACTCCTCAAAATAACTCCAAATTAATAATTTGAATTTTTTCCTTTAATCTCTTCTTCAGATGAGTTCATTCATTGATTTTTAAATTAAACTATTCTGTGTTCTTGGGATAAACCTATTTTTTCCATGGTACATTTTAAGTTACTATTATCATTGCTACATAGTTTACTGATATTTTGTTTAGGAATTTTTGCATCTGTGCTCCTCATGTCAACAGTCTTCAGTAATTTACCTTTCATGCATTGCTCTTTTCAGGTTTTGGTGTCCAAGTTATGCAGCTTCAAAAGATAAATTCTTGAATAGTTTCTGAATTTCTATATTCTGGAATAGTTTGTGTAAATATTGACATTTGTTCTTTGAATGTTTCATATAAAACACCAGAGGAGGCATTATATTAGAGAATTTTCTCAGCAGTTTTGTACCAACGGGTGCTCTTGCAATGCTGTTTTTTTTTTTTTGGTCGCATGGCATGTGGGATCTTAGTTCCCCAACTGGACCAGGGATCAACACTGGACCACCAGGGAAGTCCCTATTTTTAGTTCTTGAGCCAATTTTGTCACAGTATACTTTTCTGGGAATTTGTCATTAATGTAAAATTTGACATTTACTGACATGGAAGTTGTTAATAATATACTTTTTTATTGGCATATTTGTGAGTTTTGGTAATTTGTGAATTTTCTCTTTTTTATTCATTATTTAAATCAGAGACTTGCCAAATTTATTAAACCCCCCCTTTTCTTTTAAAAGGATTATTTTCTGGCTTTTTTGCTTTCTTTTGAGCCCCTCTCCCAAATGTTTCTACTTCATCAATCTGTTATTCTTCTACATTTTATCTTGGGAACATTTTTCTTTCCTTTCTCTCTATCTTTTTGTTTTTTTAATGTTTGCTTGTTCCATTAAATTTTAGCCTACATTCTTTACTAATATGTTTTTAAGTTTCTATGTTTCTTTCTAAATACTGCTTTAATTACATCCCCAAGTTTTAATTTGTAGCATTTTCATTATCACTGTCAATGAATTATAAATATATTTTTAAATTTTTATGATTTCTTCCTTAAAACATGGATAAATCAAACATGCTTCATATTGCTTTGTAGATTAAGTACAGTAATGTCAGAGAAAATTCTCTGTGGGTTCAGAGTTCTTTGAATTAGAATGGATTTGTTTTAGAATCTTTTTGCAATGAATTTTTGTATATAGTCTCATGTGTCTAAAAATAATGTAATCCTGCAGTGGTTGAGTGTCATGCAAAAATTTTTAAATCATTACAACTTACAGGTGTATTGATGCTTTTATTAAGTTACCCTGTCTCTAGTAGTTTTTTTTTTTAACCTGTCATTCTGCTCAGATGTTAACATAACTGTGTTTTATTTAATAAAAACAACTTATATCTATTTCCATCCTTTACCTTTATGATATTTGTCTTTTCATTTAGTCCATTTATAATTATTATAATTATTAATATATTTGAATTTAATTTCTACCATCCTATATTGTTTCTTAATTTGTCTTTTGTGTTCTGTGTGTTCTTTTTTCTTCTATCTTAAATCTGCAAAAAAATTTTTTCTCATTCCATGTTTTACTCTCTACTAGTTTGGAAATTAAATTGCCTGCTTCTAGTCATAAAGTATTTAATTTGTCATAGTGTACTTAATTCATCAAATTCTAAAGTTAATAACTGTATAAGTTTCTTAAAATATTGCACATAAAAAAATTTTGTTTCTATCCACTGGTCCAATGTCCTGATGCATATGATACTCATTTAACTCATTTATATACAAATTTAGATTTAAACATTATACATTATTTTTATTCACATAAGATATTATGTCTTACATAATAAAATTTGTTTGCCCTCTTTTTAAAGCATATTTTAATATTTTAACCATTCTTGAAATTAATTTCCATCTGGAATCATCTTTTAATAATATTCCAAAATTTTCTTTAATGAGAATCTGCTAGTGGATATATTGTTTAGCTTTACTTTGTCTGATAATTTGGATCTCACATTTAAAAGATTAAATGTGACATTTTATACAGTATATACAGGGCATATAGTTCTAGACTGACTGTTTTTTACTTTTGGCACTTTGAAAGTATCATTCCTGTCACCTCACTTGTATTGTTTCTGATGAAAAATCAGAATGAAAACAACTAATTAGAAAATGTAGTAAAAATTTAAAAGACTCTTCCCATATCTATAAGCTATAACCTAGAGCAAGGAGTAAGTATGAATGTAGTATAGAAAATTCTAAGTGAAAAAAATATATAATGTTCCTGAATATAAGTATTCAATATCATAAATTAATCTATAAATAAAATATGATTTTAATCAAAATTCTAAAAGGTTTGCGAATACCTGTAGGTAGATCCTGAAATTTGCATGGTGGTATAAACAGACAATAATAGCCAAGAAAATTTTGAAGAAGATTAGGAAGAGTAGTGTGGGGTTTTCTCTACTTATTTTCAATATTTATTACAAAATTTGGGTGATTGATATCTTTGAATTTTTATAGGGATAAAAGACCTGAATACATTTTTTGTGAAATAGTGAAGGATATCATATTCTACTCTCATAGAAGCCATGAATTCGAGATTGTTCAAAAGGAAGTGAAGGAAAAAGAACCAATGACATAGTCTAGTGGCTAAGAATATGGAATTTGGAGTAAGTGAGAATCTCAATTTTTGCCACTTTTAACTGTAACCTCAATTTTGTTCCTCATTTGGAAAATGAAATTATAAATAAGGTTGCTCTAATATTAAATAATATTTAAAATCCCAGTTTCTGGAACATAGAAAATACTAGTATTTCATAATTTCACTAATTTACTGAGATCCCCATAATTTGTCTATTTCAGAAGTGGTGTAAGACAAATAAGTAAGCTTGAAACATGTTATTCAGCTCTTTTCCACTAGAGTAAATAGAGAGTTGGCTTTCTTTGCAGGGTCTGAAGAATTTTCAAAATATGTAAGAATTTTTAAATGTAACCTATAGCATTCAACATATATCTTTCAGTGTTTCATTTATTCAACAAATATTAACTGAGTTCTTATTATCAGCCAAGCATGATTCAAATGATGGAATGTGGTATTAAACAAAGCAAGCATAATTTTATACTTACAAAACTTGCTTTTGAGTCTATTCCTCCTAAAGTTTGAATTAAAACAACATTGTAAATCAACTATACTCCAATAAAAATTTTAAAAAAGAAGATAAATTGGTATATATTTACAATGAAATACTACACAGCTATAAAAAAAATGAAATAATGCCATTTGATATCACTTATCTGTGGAATCTAATTTTTAAAAATGATATAAATGAACTCATTTACAAAACAGAAAGACTTACAGATTTTGAAAACAAACTTATGGTTACCAAAGGGGAAACATGGAGTGGGGGATAAATTAGGAGCTTGGGATTAACATACACCCACTGCTATATGTAAAATAGATAACCAATAAGGACCTACTGTATAGCATAGGGAACTCTACTCAATATGCTGTATAACCTACATGGGAAAAGAATCTGAAAAAGAATGACTATACCTATCTGTGTAACTGAATCACTTTTCTGTACACCTGAAACTAACACAACATTGTAAATCAACTATACTTCAATAAAATTTTAAAAAATAGAAGTTATTAGTGAGTAGTTTTATATAAACAAGTAAAATAATTATATAATTTAAAAAATAATATTGTGTATAATGACAAAAGAATCCAGACAAATGATTAAGGAACTTGAAAAAATTTTAATACAAAGCATGTCTATAGTTTGGGTTATGTACAAGATTACCTTTATACTTAGAAAGCATATTGGCTTTATTTAAAAGGGGCCAATATACTCAATTTCCATAGACTTTTAAAAAATGTACCTTAACACCATATACTGTATGCTGCAGTAATAGTTTATAAGAACAGATGGTCATATTTGAAAATCTATCATGGAGTATGAGGACTGCCCATTATTTAATGAGAATTCTTCATTACTCTATAAAATGCAGATAATGACCTTGAATTTCCAGGCTACCTATATTTTATGTTTCCATATAAACATATATGCAATATAAAATATGCAGAAGAAAATCACTGAAGCTTTCTAAGTTATATAAGTGATAATAAAGAATAAAACTAAGAAGTTGTTTTTTATAGAAAGAAGCTTCTGCTTTAATATAGCATCAGATGAATTTGTAAACTGTAAAGTAAGAGAAAATTAAACATAGCACAAGGGGGTCCTTCAAGATGGCAGAGGAGTAAGACATGGAGATCACCTTTCTCCAAACAAATACATCAAAAATACATCTACATGTGGAACAACTCCTACAGAACAGCTACTGTATGTTGGCAGAGGACCTCAGACTTCCCAAAAGGCAAGAAAATCCCTACATGCCTGAGTAGGGCAAAAGAAAAAAGAAAAAACAGAGACAAAAGAATAGGGACAGGACCTGCACCTCTGAGAGGGAGCTGTGAAGGAGGAAAAGTTTCCACACACTATGAAACCCCTTCACTGGCAGAGACAGGGGGTGAGTAGGGGAGGGTGGAAGCTTCAGAGCCATGGAGGAGAGCTCAGAAATGGGTGCAGAGGGCAAAGTGGAGAGATTCCCACACAGAGGATCAGTGCCGACCAGCACTCACCAGTCTGAGATGCTTTTCTGCTCACCCACCAGGGTGGGTGGGGGCTGGAAGCTGAGGCTCAGGCTCTAGAGGTCAGAATCCAGGGAGAGGACTGGGGTTGGCTGCGTGAAGACAGCCTGAAGGGGGCTAGAGCACCACAGCTAGCTGGAAGGGAGTCCAGGAAAAACTCTGGACCTGCCTTAGAGGCAAGAGACCATTGTTTCAGGGTGCATGAGGAGAGGGGATTTCTTCCCTGTGTGCCCACAGAAGGCAGAGCACCACCTAAACAAGCTCCAGAGATGGGCACTAGCCACAGCTATCAGCTCAGACACAGAGAGGGGCATGAAATCCTAAAGCTGCTGCCGCAGCCACCAAAAATCCTGTGTGCAAGAACAGATCACTATGTACACACCCCCTTGCCCCCAGGAGCCTGTGCAGCCCACCACTGCTAGGGTCCCATGACCCAGGGACAACTTAGCCAGGAGAACACATGTGCTCCTCAGGCTGTTGAAACGTCAGGCCAACCTCTGCCATTACAGGCTTGCCCCGCATTCTAATTATAACTACCATACCCCTCCCTCCCTGCAGCCTGAGTAAGCCAGAGCCCCCTTATCAGATGCTGCTTTAACCGCCCTTGGTCTGGGTGGGGAACAGATGCCTAGGTCAACCTACATGCAGGGGTGTGGCCAAAACCAAATCTGAACCCCAGGAGCTGTGAGAACAAAGAAGAGAAAGGTAAATTTCTCTGTGTAGCCTCAGGAACAGGGAATTAAATGCCCACAATCAACTTGATGTACCCTGTATCTGTGGAATACCTGAGTAGACAATAAATTATCCAAAAATTGAGGTGGTGGACTTTGGTAGCAACTGTAGACTTGGGTTTTGCTGTCTGCGACTGATTTGTTTCTGATTTGTATGTTTATTTTAGTGTAGTTTCTAGCGCTTGTTACATTGGTGGATTTGTTTATTGATTTGATGGCTCTCTACATTTTTTTTTTTTTTTCCAGTACACAGGCATCTCACAGTTGTGGCCTCTCTCGTTGTGGAGCACAGGCTTTGGACACACAGGCTCAGCAGCCATGGCTCATGGGTCCAGCCGCTCCGCGGTATGTGGGATCTTCCCAGACCAGGGCACGAACCTGTGTCTCCTGCATTGGCAGGTGGACTCTCAACCACTGAGCCACAAGGGAAGCCCCCCTCTTTTTTAAAATTATTAATAATTTTTTATTTTCTTATTTTAATAATATATTTTAATATTTTTAAAATTAATTTTTATTTATAATTATTTTTTCTTTCTTTATCTCTTCCTTTTCTTCTGAGCTGTGTGGCTGACAGGGTCTTGGTTACTCTGGAGGGTTGTCAGGCCTGAGTTCTGAGGTGGGAGATCTGAATTCAGGACTTTGGACCACCAGAGACCTCCTGGCCCCACATAATATCAGTCAGCGAGAGTTCTCCCAGACATCTCCATCTCAACGCTAAGACCCAGCTCCACCCAATGGCCAGCAAGCTACAGTGCTGGAAGCTGCATGCCAAACAGCTAGCAAGACAGGAACACAACCCCACCCAATAGTAGAGAGGCTGCATGAAATCATAATAAGGTCACAGACACCCCAAAATACACCACTGGACTCAGTCCTGCCTACCAGAAAGAGAAGATCTAGGTCCACCTAACAGAACAGAGGCACCAGTCCCCTCCAAAAGGAAGCCTGCAAAAGTCACTGAACTAACCTCACCCACTGGGGGCAGACACCAAAAGCAACAGGAACTACAAAACTGCAGCCTGCAAAAAGGAGACCCCAAACACAGTAAGTTAAAAAAAATGAGAAGACAGAGAAATATGTAGCAGATGAAGAAGCAAGGTAAAAACCCACAAGACCAAACAAATGAAGAAGAAATAGGCAGTCTACCTGAAAAGAATTCAGAGCAATGATAGTAAAGCTGAACCAAAATCTTACAAATAAAATGGACAAAATAAAAGAAGCATTTAACAAGGAGCAAGAAGAACTGAAGAGCAAACAAACAATCATGAACAACACAATAAAAGAAATTAAAAATTCTCTAGAAAGAATCAATAGCAGAATAACTGTGGCAGAAAATGGATAAGTGACCTGGAAAATAAAGTAGTGGAAATGACTGCCACAGAGCAGTATAAAGAAAAAAGAATGAAAAGTATTGTGGACAGTCTCAGAGACCTCTGGGACAACATTAAATGCACCAACATTTGAATTAAAGTGGTCCCAGGGAAGAAGAGAAAAAGAAGGGACTGAGAAAATATTTGAAGACATTATAGTTGAAAACTTCCCTAATATGGGAAAGGAAATAGCCAATCAAATCCAGGAAGTGCAGAGAGACCTATACAGGATAAATCAAAGGAGAAACATGCCAAGACATATTAATCAAAATATCAAAAATTAAAAACAAATAAAAAACTATTAAAATCAGCAAGGGAGGGCTTCCCTGGTGGCACAGTGGCTGAGAGTCTGCCTGACGATGCAGGGGACACGGGTTCGTGCCTCGGTCCGGGAAGATCCCACATGCTGTGGAGCGGCTGGACCTGTGAACCATGGGCCCTGAGCCTGCGTGTCCAGAGCCTGTGCTCCACAACGGGAGAGGCCAAAACAGTGAGAGGCCCGCATACCGCAAAAAACAAAAAACAAACAAACAAAAAAACATAGCTGAGCCCATCCAGGCTTCTGACCTACAGAACTGTGAGATAAGAAATGGGTATTGTTTGATTTTACTTTTTATTAGGGTATAGTTTTACAATTTTGTGATAGTTCCTACTGTACAGAGAAGTAGAGTTCCCTGTGCTCTACAGCAGGTTCTCATTAGTTATTTATTTATTTATTTATTTATTTATTTATTTATTTATTTAACATCTTTATTGGAGTATAATTGCTTTACAATGGTGTCAGTCTCTGCTTTATAACAAAGTGAATCAATTATACATACACATATGTTCCCACATCTCCTCCCTCCTGCGTCTCCCTCCTTCCCACCCTCCCCATCCCACCCATCCAGGTGATCACAAAGCACTGAGCTGATCTCCCTGTGCTATGCGGCTGCTTCC
>RJWK010071959.1:0-10569 GCA_004363435.1 Platanista minor
GATCACCTGGATGGGTGGGATGGGGAGGGTGGGAAGGAGGGAGACGCAGGAGGGAGGAGATGTGGGAACATATGTGTATGTATAATTGATTCACTTTGTTATAAAGCAGAGACTGACACCATTGTAAAGCAATTATACTCCAATAAAGATGTTAAAAAAAAAAAAAAAAGAAAAAGTCTGACTGGTAACAGAAAGGAGAGGTAAACAGTAAATCTCCCTGTTCCTCCTGGTATGAATGCGCAAGATGCTGTCAGAAGCAAAATATATGGGGAGTAGGGGGAGTTTGGGTCAGCAACTTGTTGGGGATGGTTTTCTGCTGTGATAAAGCAGAAACTCCCTGTCCCTAAGCTTTAAAGGAACAGAACCTACCCAGAGGAGAGCCGTGGTCTTTGTGTGGCTGATCAGTGTCAGCCTTGTAAGTGCAGGGTTCCAACAACAGGGCTAGCCGGCTGAGCCAGAAGCTCGGAAAACACGGCCTCTCCTGCTTGGGGGTCTGAGCAGAGCTGAGGGCCTCTGAATAGGGCTGGGAGAGAAATCTGCAGACTGGGAACACAGGCGATATTTTTTGTTTTTGTTTTTTTGCGGTACGCAGGCCTCTCACTGTTGTGGCCTCTCCCGTTGCGGAGCACAGGCTCAGGACGCGCAGGCTCAGCGGCCATGGCTCACGGGCCCAGCTGCTCTGCAGCATGTGGGATCTTCCCGTACCGGGGCACGAACCCGTGTCCCCTGCATCGGCAGGCGGACTCTCAACCACTGTGCCACCAGGGAAGCCCTACAGGCGATATTTTAAATTAGATTTCCGCTATCTGTCCCAGTAAAGGAACCACAGGCAGTCATGAAAAGCACATTCCCTTCAGGCCTTGCTGCCACAGAGAGCGGCAGTGTGCAAACCCAACCCCTACCTCTGCTAACTCAGCGGGTTGGAGCACTATGGCTTTCAGAACAGGGTCAGAAATGGCCTTCTTCCTACGTGATCTTCAAGCCTGAAGAGGAAGCTTATCCAGGAGCACATCTCCTGAAAATAGGACTTTGTCCCTCCTGCTTACCTACCTATGCTAGTGGCACCAGGGAAATCCCTCAGCCCTTGGTTTATGCATCAGTGAAGTGGGTGTTGTCAGCAGATGCTCAGATGAAAGATCCTGCGTGAACTTCCTGCCCCGTCTTATTGTTGCTAAGAGTGCTATTCCATATGCTGGGGCTGGGAGTCAAGTCCCCAGGGAACGTGTGTGATTTGAAACCCCATGTGGTGTATTTATGTCAATCACTGATCTGTTTCCATAAATGCATTTTTGTGCCTTTGAGAGGATGTGTCCTGACACTATCTGGTCAGTCAAGGCAGCTTGCAGGGCGCACAGTCAGCTCCAACACCAAGCAGGTTTATCGTTTCTCAGGTGCAAGCTTGATCATCTCCGTGATCCTCTGTGTATTCACCCCAGGAATTTCTGTTGAAAAGTTTAATCTTGCAGCCCAGCCACCTGTAAAAGTAGCCAGGAAGCATCCCTAAAACACCTGCTTTGGGGCCTTATTTCAAGGAAAGAGCAAGGAAAGAGCAAAGACTTCTTGTTTTTCATCCCAGCACCAATAAAATCAGAGGTTGATGTTTATATATCACAGCGTGGTTGTTTTGAAAGAGACATAGAAGTAAATGGTGAAACTTTGGGAAAAATGGACTCTCTGGAATGGAACCATGAACGAACTCTCAGTGTTGACCTGGTTAAAGCCACATAATGCAATTTCTGTCATTCCCTCCAGATGTATGATTGTATTGGTTTGCTTGGAATTTTGGCTTCAGGGAAACGGTACATTGAGGGAGTAAAATGTTTAACCCTTATTATTGCCAAAGGCCTGTCCCCATGGTGAGACGGTCTAGTAGAAAACAGCAGTGTGTAGGCCCTCCCTGTAAGAGCTTATATTCTAGGGGCCCATGATTCACAGAAGGCATTTTCAGGTAGTTGTCATAGCTAAAGTCATGACTGATGACTGTCTTCATTAAGAGCGTTTAGGATCAACATGATGCTTTTTCAGCCTGTTAGTTGTGATGTTTTCTTTCTTATAAACCGTAACTCCTAGTGAATTTGAGGTTTATAAACCATTTTGAAGTGCTGAGCTCCTCGGATGAAAACAGTTAAATCAATCTTCAGAATCAGAAGTTGGTTCAATCATCATTCACTGATTTGTTGTTGGCTGTTAATGAACATTTCCTGGTTGGTAGGTTTTAGCTTTAGTGTATATTAAGGTAAAATGGTATTTCGATAACTACATGCATTTCTTTAAGTCATGGAACTGGAGACCACCCTCTGACTAGATCCTCTCCCTCCTTTGATGGGGTGCTCTAGGCTTACTGGCCAGTGTATTTCTTTTTTCCTTTTATATTCCCTTATGACCACATCCATTCTTATGGCTCTGCTGGCTCTCTGAATGCTGAAGACCCTCAAAAAAGTCACTCCAGTTTGGACCTCTCCTCTGATCTCCAGCCTCCTCTGCTAACTTCCTCCTTGAATCTCCACTTAAATATAAAATGTCCATCTCACACTTAATCGATGCAAAACAGGGCCCGTGATCTTCGTCCAAATCCTAGTCTTCCCGCAGTCAGTCCTCTCCATGGCAGCTGACGATAACTCCCTCTTTTCAGTCGCTCGGGCCCAAACCTAAGAGTCATTCTGGGATCTTCTCTTTCATTCACATCCCACATCCTGCCAGCTCCACGGTGAGAAAGCGATCTATTCTCACCACCTCCAAGTTCAGAATACATTTAGGGCCCCTCAGTTCTCACACCTACGTGTTCAGAGTACATCTGGAACCCGACCACCTCTCACCCCTTCCAACACCACCGTCCATCCCAGCTGCCCTTATTGCACACCTGTCTTCCTGCAGGAGACTGCCAGGGGGTCTCTGCTTCCTGTCTTGCTGTTCTGTTCATAACCAGCTGCCTGAGCGATCCTGTTCATATCTAATTCATATCGTGTGACTCCCCTCCTCAGAGCCCTCCAGCACTTCCCAACTACCACCAACCACCACCCCTCCGGGCGATCTGCTCCCTACTGCGTCACCACCCTGCTGTCATGTCAGCTCCTGCATCTCTCTTCTTCACTCTGCTCTCACTGGTCCTCTCCCCCCGTGCTCCTCAAACACACGAGCTCGGCTCCCACCCCAGGAGCTCGGCTCCCACCCCAGGCTTGCCTGGGTCCCTCTGCCTGCGGTGTTCTTCCTCCGATTTCTGCACTGCTCCCTCCCTCCCCTCCCTAGGTCTTCACTCATATGCCAAACTTCCAACCACCTGTATTAAAAGGACCACCCTTCTCCCCAGCTCCCAAACTCCCTCGCTCCCCCAGCACGCACAATTCCCCCCCATTATGGCTTCATTTTTCTCCGTTTTTACTCCCTAACATACCATGTATTTTACTGATGCTTCGTTCTTGCTCATTTCTTATTTACTCTCACCAGAAAGTAAAAATTTCCCTCAGGAAATGTTTGACTCTTGTCAATTATGAGAATCTCTAGCCTTTGGCATAGTGCCTGATAGAGTCTAGATAAAAATCTGTCGAATTAATTAATTAATTTGTCTTTCTCTTTCTGTGGCACATCTTGACCCTTATACCTAATCGGCATCTTAGAGTTTTTCTTAAGGATGCATGGGGTTCTTTAATATATTAAGAAGATCCAACTATTTCTTTTTTTATTAAGTTGCTGGATTGTTTATTAGGAGATGCATAGTAATCCTCAGGATAACAGTGTCAGATGAAGGTTATAAAGATATGAAGAAATTGCTCGAGGGCTTGAATAATAATAGGTTATATGTTCTTTACTGTTTTCAAAGCATTTTTCATCTTACTTGTGGCCTAGGCAGGTAAGAAAGACTGTAACTTGTCCAAGCCACACGAGCCAGAAGAATTGAAGTCAGTTTCTCTAACATGATCAAGACAGCTGGTCAGTTATTTGAAAACATTGAAGTAAGGACTCATAACAACGTGACACATGCATGCAAAATGTTTTGCTTTAGATCCAACTATTTCTGATATTTGTTACCAAGATTTTCCGTTTCTTTACCATTTGGTTCAGTTATATATTTGTTATAAACTGAAGTCGTTGTAGGACCAAAGCCGTTGGTTTCCATAGTTACCGTTTTTCTTTGTGTGACCCTTAGACAGTCATCAAAGCTCCAGTCTTCTAGTGCAGAGAGCGTCCGGCTGTGTCCCTGCCCACTCACGCTCTCGCATCTCCCACAGGCACCAACAGGAAGGTTGTGTACTCCCTGGCCGACTCGGCCGACGGGTTCTTCTCCATCGACAGCTCGTCTGGCATCATCATCCTGGAGCAGCCGCTGGACCGAGAACAACAGTCCTCCTACAGCATCAGCGTGCAGGCCACCGACCAGAGCCCTGGCCAGGCCCTGTCCTCTCTGGCCACTGTCACCATCACCGTCCTGGACATTAACGACAACCCCCCCGTGTTTGAGAGGAGGGACTACCTGGTGACGGTGCCTGAGGACACCTCCCCTGGCACCCAAGTCCTTGTTGTTTTTGCCACTAGCAAAGATATAGGCACAAATGCCGAGATTACGTACCTCATCCGGTCTGGAAATGAGCAAGGGAAATTTAGGATCAACCCAAAGACAGGTGGGTAAACAGCAACCAACTTAGAATCTAAGGCTTCACTATACCCTGGTTCTCCTCCTAACCCTCTAATCAACCACCCTTGTTGGTGGAAACAAGTCTTCTCAGAGCAGGACCTGCATGCTGACCCCAGAGTGCCCTCTGACACTCTGTTCCAAGGATGCCCCCTGCTAAGTTTCAGCTCCTTGCTGTGGGCTCACTGGGCAAATACTTGGCCCCTAGGTTGGCTCCAGGATTTTTCAGATTGGCAAGCTCGGGAACAGTCATGTGGTTCAAGATGGGGAGATAGTATTTGCAGATGGAGCCTCAGGGTCTGTTTGTTTCTCTCTCTTTTCTGTTTGCTTGTTTTTGTTACTTGGGTCCTATATTTCTGTGTTGGAACAGCTCCTGGGGATTAGCCTCTAGTTGCCACTGTCCACACTCAGGTTGCCACTCTCTGGTCACGGGCATTGTATTTGATCCCTGCTCACTGCTCCTCGTCAGAACACTGCCATTTCTCACCATGCCCTTTTCAAACTCTGCGGGAGGGTGTGGCATCTCCTGGGGAAGAGATGTCTAGAAAGAAACCAAGAGAACCCTAGGGCTTTCTCTTCCTCGGGGAGTTAATAACTATTAGGGCTGTTTTGAGTAAGTGAAGAGGATAATTCAGAAGAAAGTTTGGCTATTCTTTGAAAAGTAAACATACTCACCCTTGCGTTTTCAAAGAGTGTTTATGTTAATATTTTCAAAGCTCTTTTGTGGATATTCTTATTTGTTTACCTATCCCCCTATGAATACGCAAGGCAGCCCCATTTCACAGATAAGAAAGGTGAGTCCCTCATACCTTCTGGCCACTGGACATAATACCTTCATCACTCAAGGAATATGCACTTGTTGAGCAAAAGGGCAAAGGAGGTCTGTTTTCTGTTGGATAATCCAAGAAATATGAGCAAGAAACTATAGCAATTAGCAGTGTTCATTTAACATGGCAGATACACCAGATTCCTATTAAGTCATTAGTTATTTCTCCCATTTCTGTATGAGAAAATCAGCTTCAGAGAGGTTAATTTTTCCAATGTGAGTAAGTTGTGGGTGGTGCAGGGATACAGGATTTGAAGTCAGATCTCCCTGACTCTGGAATACATGCTCTAACCTCTATATAGCACTGCTATGCCATGGGGGTGCAAAAATTGCAGGACATGTAGTCCCTGCCTTAGTATAGGAGGGTGGAAACATTAATGGAGGGATTGCAGCAGCCGCTCCTCCCAGCAGTAAGCCTGTTTATTAAGTGCATTACTTCAAATTAAAATGTATGGGGATTTTCCTCATTTAAATATGTGTTAGCCTTAGCATGTCTAGTTATGGCCATTGTATACGAATACCATGGGGAAATGGTTGAGTACTGTTTAAATCTGACTCTGGATAATGAGGCTGGGATGCAAAATAAAGCGCTAGGGGTGGTAATTGCTAAGAAAACATAATTATGGAGAGAAAGAGGCTCTTGCTTTAGGTACGACTTCTGTTTCTCACCTTAAGTAGAAGGGCAGGCTTAGCTCCCTGAGAAGCTGCCTGTCTGGAAAGAGAACAGATGTGATGTACTCACCTTGGTCCTACTGACTGTTTTCCAGGTGGGAGCGAGAGGTAAGTGCCCTTAAGAACTGCTCTGCAGACGGTACAATGACCAGCTACCAAATGCAGAAGGCAGGACTGGGTCGCCCACCAGAAAGGGCTAGGATGGGAGGGAAAGAGCACTCAAGGAGCCCCTCGTGGAGGTGCCCCCAGCTGGCTGCTTTCACCTGTTCTACTTGCTTAATTTAAGTAACTCTGTGCCATGGGTATTAGCTCTGCTCTGTAGTTGCAGACACTAAACTCACACTTGCTATTTGGCAACGGATTCCCAAGTGTTTCCTTTTCTGTCACATCACTATATCCCGAACTTTCTGAGGTCGTTGTCCCCTTTGTGCCATAAAAGTTTTAGAAAAGCACCTTATAAGTAGGGGAGGCACCTTAGTGGTTAATTCAGTTTAAGACTTAGGTTAAGTCTGCAAGTATATACTTACGGATGAGGGACGGGGTCATACAATCACGTCCACGCACCTTGGCTCATTCTCAGTCTGCCTGGGTCCACTTGAGGAATCCTGGGGAAATGCTCATCGGGGATGCTTGCTCCTGTCCCTCCTCCCAAATTGCCTGAGATTTTCAGGCTGCTCGCGGGAAGTTCAGAAACTCTTGCAGAAACATGCAAAGATCTGATTTCTTCAGCATAGTGTCTGATGGATAGCAATGTTTTAACTGACAGCATTCATCAGACTCTGGGCTGCTTTCAGCTGGGCCTTAAGTAAACAAATTCCTGAATATCTCAAACTCTTGGCTGGAAATGCTCTTACAAATATTACCATGAGTGTGGGACTGCTGACCAGAGTTTTTCCTAATCAAATCTAAAGCTCCCCATTTTCCTTCAAAGGGAGTATCTCTGTGTCTGAGGTCCTGGACTATGAACTATGCAGAAAGTTTTACCTGGTGGTGGAAGCGAAAGACGGGGGCACCCCCGCCCTCAGTGCCATGGCCACTGTCAACATCAACCTCACAGATGTGAATGACAACCCTCCCGAGTTCAGCCAAGATGTCTACAGTGCTGTCATAAGTGAAGATGCCTTGGTCGGGGACTCTGTCATTTTGGTAGGTGCCAGGGGAGTGGTCCAGATATCTAGGACTAATAATCCTCAAGAGAGTGAGAAAGTGAGCAGAGTCTATCTTGGATTCTCTTCACACTTTCTCTTTTCAGTGTCCTTCGGTCCCCAAGAACTTTAGTCAGACACCAGTCTTTCAACTGCTCCTTTTCCACATTCTGTTAGAAAGGGTCTGATAAAGTTCATTTATATCAAGGTGTAAGTGATCACTCATCACTTTCCTCCCAGGAGTGTATTTTTTTGAGAAACAAAACAGACCATGGAATGAATTTCTAATGATAGCTCCTACTAGTTTGTGACCTTGGATGACAAGTTAGTAGATGGCTAAGGACAGAATAAAAAATCCTTCCCACCCCCCCAAATACACACACACACACACACACACACACACACACAAGGGCAGCTACAAATGGGATCAAGCTTAAGACTGACTGGTTACTCTTAAAGGAGCTCTTTCTGGAAGGAATCTTTTCTATACCAGTAAGAGCAAGCTAGGTATTAGGAGGACACAGGTTCTCTTAGACATAGAAATTACATTTGGGAAGAGTGGGAGAGGTCCCTTCCATCCACCCTCATATCTGGCTCCTGCAGCACCAGGTGTTCACTCTTTACACATCCAAGGTAGACTTCCCAGGCCATTTCTCCTGGGGCCTGAAACTATTACAAGACTATTTCCATACATATACATCCCAACATCACCAATGTGGAGCAGCAGACAGTGGGGCTGTGTGTTTGCCATGTGGGAAAGGGAATTTTCTTGGACTTCCTTAACATGGAAATGCATAAGTTTAGAAAATACCTGACTCGGTGGCAGAGACCATTGTTTTTCAGAATTGGGAAAGAATCACCGAAGTATCCCTATCAGTTAGTTTGGGTTCTATCCTTACTGGCTCAAGGCCTGAGGAAAATCAGGCCTAACAAGCATCAGGCTGTAGGCAAATAAAAATGAATATAAATAAAATGGCAGCTCTAGTAATGGTGCTTTCCTCCTTCAGCCAACCCCAAACCTTTTCCCCTGGTGCATGATCACGGGCATCGGTGAGTAGAGTGCCTAAGAAAACTCTCAGAGCTGTGTCCACTTGTACAGACCTGGGACCCTAAGAATAAACCTTTTCTTTGTCTGTCGTGTCATGTCTTTGTTTTGCTTGTGTCCCGCGAAGCTAATAGCAGAAGATGCAGACAGCCAGCCCAATGGACAGATTCGATTTTCCATTGTGAATGGAGATCGAGACAGTGAATTTGCTGTGGATCCTGTCTTGGGACTTGTGAAGGTTAAAAAGAAATTGGACCGGGAACGGGTAAGCTAGTTTAGGCCTGCTCCCTTCCCATCCACACCCTCCCCTTCACTGAAATCAGGCGCCGACTCCATGAGTATAAGTAGGAAGGTTCTCCAGTGGGAATTCCCTGGTGGTTCAGTAGTTAGGACTCTGCGTTTTCACTGCCGTAGCCTGGGTTCGATCCCTGATCGGTGAACTGAGATCCCATCAGCCTTGAGGTGCAGCCAAAAAAAAAAAAAAGAAACAAACAAACAAACAACGACAACAAAAAAACACACATTGAATAATGGGAGTAAATAGGGATGGACTAAAATGCAGCAGGAAGTATTTTCGTTAGACCTTAGAAAGAATTTGTTGCCAGTAGATGCTGGTATTTTCTTATTTTTGGAGGCTTTAAAGAAAAAGCAAAATACTGACTTTCTAGATGGTTTGAATTTTGGTCCTTCCAAAGCAATAAGGCAGAAAAGTATATTCAGCATCGGGATCCTGTGGTCCTGGTTTCATGAACAGCACTGACCCTAAGTGAGCAGATACAAAAGGATAACCTGAAGGTATCTTGGTCAGGAAGAATGATCCAGCAGATTCCTCTGTCCGAGGTTAAACTAAGTTTCTAAACACTGCCTTTTGTGACGAAAAATATGTCTTCAAAGTGAAATTTAAATATAGAAAAAGATGCCATAGGCATGACGCTTAAAAGTAGAAAGACTTCACTGGTAATAGAAGCCCGTAATATACTCCCAAAGTATCAAAACTAATACTTAGGACAGATCAGTTGTGACAACTGTTATAGTTTCAACAATGGCCAAGAGCTGTGGTTCTAACCCGGGCTGATTTTACCCCCAGGGGACATCTGGCAATATTTGGAGACATTTTTGGTTGTGACAAGCAGGCAGAGGCAATATTGACTTCTAGTGAGTAGAGACTAGGGATGCTGCTAAACATCTTGCAATGCACAGGTCCTCCCCCGACAACTAAGAATTATCTGGCCCCAAGTGCCAGTTGGTGCCGAGGTTGAAAAACCCCGGTCTAAAGACTCAACGTGAAGATGGCTCATCTCCAGCAAAGCATTGTGAGCCTGCAGCGCCCGAGTGGGCCCAGAAGGAAGCAAGCGCTGTGATGCTTCACTGTCGGCCCTTTGTGCTTTGGCAGGTGTCTGGATACTCCCTGCTCGTCCAGGCAGTAGACAGCGGCATTCCTGCGATGTCTTCAACTGCCACTGTCAACATTGATATTTCTGACGTAAACGACAACAGCCCAGTATTTACACCTGCTAACTATACCGCTGTGATTCAGGTGAGCAAATCTGGCCTCCCAGGCTCTTGTCCTTATGCACTCATCCTCCTTCCTCCGCTGTTAATTACTCATCATGGTTTACTCTTGTTTTTACCTAACATCAACTCATCCCATCATAGGGCTGGAATGAAAAGAGCCTGATTCTTCTACTGAAACTGATTAATAAAACGTCGATAAACACTATGGCCAATGGGGTTCTTTCAAGTGTCAGGTGCTTTCCGTACACGGTCTGTCCTCACGACTGCCCTCACTTTATAGTGACGGAGGTAAGGATCTGAGAGGTTAAGTAGCTCAACCAAGATCATGAAGCTGTTAAGTGATAGAGTCAGCATTTGAACTCGGGTCTGTCTTCTGAAAAGACTATTCTCTTCCCAGAGTGACAGGCTGCCTTTAAGCCACTTTGTGCTATTCTAGCAGGGGAGGGAGGTTGATACGAACCATCTTGTTTGTCAAAGGGAGATTGGCCATCAGGCTAGAGCTGCTCCTCATTAAAATCAGTCCTCCAGGGCTTCCCTGGTGGCGCAGTGGTTGAGAGTCCACCTGCCGATGTGGGGGACACGGGTTCGTGCCCTGGTCCGGGAGGATCCCACATGCCGCGGAGCGGCTGGGCCCATGAGCCATGGCCGCTGAGCCTGCGCGTCCAGAGCCTGTGCTCCGCAACGGGAGGGGCCGCAACAGTGAGAGGCCCGCGTACAGCAAAAAAAAAAAAAAAAAAAA
>RJWK010071960.1:0-10570 GCA_004363435.1 Platanista minor
TTTACTGACTAATTTGAGGAAAACTGACATTTTAATAATATTGAGTCTTACCAATATGTCTTTGTTTATTTGGGATATATGTTAGGTCTTATAGGAGTTTTGGAGATTTCTCCATTTAGGACTTGTACATCTCCTATTAGAGTTATTTGTATGTACCTTATAATTTTACTGTTCTTGGGAAAGAATTAATTTTTCTTTCATTTCTAATCAGACATTGCTAGTGTATAGGAATGTTACTATTTTTGTTTGTTGGTATTATACCCTCCAGTCATGTCAAACCCTTTCTTTAATTGACATTCTGTTAGATTATCTGTGTAGAACATTACATCAACCGCAGATAGGTGTTATTATATCTCTTTCTTTACATTTCACGCACTCTATATAATTTTCTTATCTTATTACACTAGCTAGAACTTCTAGGAAAATGTTGAATAATGGCAGTAATAGAAGGCATTCATATCTTATTTCTGATATTAAAGGGAATATTTTTAAAGCTTCACCATCAAGACAGATATTTGTTATAACACTATATGTTATTGTAGATACCCTTTATAAAGTAAGTAAAGAGTAACAGTTTAATTTCACCAATAGCTCAGTATTTTCATTTAAGTTATAAACTCAAAGGATTTGGAAGTTCATTCTTTAGAAGGTTAAACACTGAAATTATTGTGAATGCTATTGAAAATTCATTTTAAAAGTTTAGCATTAACAATAAACTTTTAGAGTACGTATTGTTTTTTAAATTAATTTTTATTGGAGTATAGTAAAATGAAGAATTGCACCTTGTTTTTAAATAATTAAAACATTATAACCATTCTTCTTATTAAAAAACAATAAACATTTATTTTGGAGTGATAATATGTATGCATATGCTTTTGGTATAATGTTGGTGTTGTTGTAGAAATAAAGTTTTTACTAAATTAAGAAGCCTAGGGCTTCCCTGGTGGCGCAGTGGTTGGGAGTCCGCCTGCCGATGCAGGGGACGCGGGTTCGTGCCCCGGTCCGGGAAGATCCCACATGCCGCGGAGCGGCTGGGCCCGTGAGCCGTGGCCGCTGAGCCTGCGCGTCTGGAGCCTGTGCTCCGCAGCGGGAGAGGCCACAACAGCGAGAGGCCCGCGTACCGCAAAAAAAAAAAAAAAAAAGAAGCCTATGGAATGGAAATTCATGGAGTTGTGAGGTGCACATAATTCTTAATCACAGCCAGCAAGGTCTGGTATTCCCTAAGTTGAAATAGAAGCTGTAGACAAATAGAACCAGTAAAGAAAAAAGGTAATAAAGAAAATCCAGAAAGTCCATCAAGAATCAAGAAAGGAGAGAAATGAAGCAATAAGACAAACAGAAAATATGAATGTAGAAATAAGCTTAATAGCAATCAGAACAAATGTAAATAGATTAAACTTACTTTTTAAAATATAAACTGTGATTTAATTTAATTTTAACTTATGTTTAAAAGATTTAACTAAATAAAAATGATATTAGAAAATCGAAAATAGAAACGGTGGTAAAAAATATGCTAGACAATGTCAATAAAAAGAAAGTCTCAATAAAAAGAAATATAATGGTTTTTAAAAAATCATTAAGGTAAAAGCATTAAAGGGGACAGTGATGACTATTCCATTCTGATAAAAGGAAAATCGTTCAAGAGGATGTAAAAGTTACATCTTTATATATCACCAGCATAAATATCTGTTAAATAGTTAAATGCAGTTTAATATTGATATTAATTTAAGGGTATCCTTAATATTAAAGGGTAGCTACTAAAGAGATTTCCAACTGGTTTTGAACAAAATGCAACCAAAATTTCTTCTTTACAAAAAGGTTCAATTCCATTTCAACATACACACACACGCATACATGCGCGCGCACACACACACACACACACACACACACACACACACGACTACCTTTAAAATTTTAAACCTTCCTACCATTGTCTTTTATCCCATGTAGTTGATGACAATTCTAATATCAACTTGATTATTTCTTTACACAATGTTAGCATTTTCCCCTTATTTTTGGTGGTATAAAATTTCACTAATATATGCTTTACGTGATGGTTTTTATTTATTTAGTTTTATCTTTTGTGCCAGTTTTGGGGACCCTTTCAATCCAGAGATTCATATCTTTATTGTTTAATTCTGGGAAATACTTTTGTTTTTTCCTTCCTTCAAATTGCTCCTTCCTTTTCTCTCTCTTTTTAATATTGCTTTCTCTCCATTTTACCTATTCTTTATTTCTAGCATTCATTATATATAACGTTGGGACTTTTCTGTATATCCTCTATATCTCTTAACTTTGCTTTTTTCATCTTTTTATTGCTTTGTGTTGATTTCTGGGAACACTGCTCAGTTTTATTTTCCAGGTCTCTAATTCAACTGTCTATCTTACCATTCAGTTTATTTAGCCACTTAAAAAATTTTCAGTTATTGAAATCTTTATTTGCCCTATCTCAGGCAATTTTTTTAAATGCTTGTAATGTTCTCACACTTTCCCCTAAGCTAGTAATTATATGTATTCATTCTCATTGAGTGTAAGTTCTTTGTTGCGTTTGTTTCTGCACTTTGTGGTATTGAATTTCCTCAAGTGTTTTGTGGTGCTTGATTGTAACGTCAGCTGTCATATCTGTTTGTGCAAACTCCTTGAAGGGACATTAGACTATGAGGCTAACCGTCTAGTGAGAGTGTGGAGGGATGCAACCTGCTGCTGGGTGGGTTGCTCTGATGGCCAGTCGCCTGTTCCTTTCAGGCATGGAAAGGCACAAAGGGCACTGCCCCACTTTCTCACCCAGATTCCATGCCCATTGCCCTGGCTTATAGGCAGACATTCTTTTATTGCTTCCTGGTCCAAGGAGGTAAGGGAGGGAAAGAAGGGTAAGGAGGAGAAAGTAAAATGTGTGCTTGATCTTTTACTGCTACTCTACCCACCGTCACCCTGTTGGTTACGCCTGGATCCTCCCGGACTCCCGTGTCCACCATCTGCAGACAGGAGCACTCACGGAGTGAGCCTGCATTTATGGCAGTGGCATCCTCCTCTGAGGTCTGGGAGCTGTGGTTTCCTTTTAAAAATCAAATTGCATCTATTTTCCGTCCTAAGGGCATTCTTTACAATCTCTAGTTGACCAAAGGCCTAGTTCCCTTCTTGCTTTCCAGTGTGGTTATTATAGGTATCTGTAAAATGATTTCTAGGAATTGGAAAGAAGAAGAAGCCACAGTGTGTGCATTGTCTGCCTGTCTGAGAGAGAGAAGCTGGGACAACTTATTCTAATCTCACCGATCCTCAGTTTTCTCATGTTCACAACCAGGTGGTGATGGCGGTGACACTTAGCTAATATTTGAAAGTATAGTGTATGTCAGGCATTATTCTAAGCTCACACTTTACATGTGTAAACTCATCTAATTTCTCAACAACACTATGATATGTATTATTATTGCCATTTCATAGATGAAGAAACTGAGGCACAGAGAGGTTAAGTAATTTACCCAAATAAGTGGCTACCTACTTCATAGGGTTAGTGTGAGGATTATTGAATTAATACACGTAAAGCACTTAACCGTGGTAGTTGAAATGTGTTAAATTCATTTAAAAAATGGCAATTATCATTTTTCTCAGAGTTAACAACAGAGCTGGCTGATAACAGGCACAAAAAAATACATGGTGAATGAATGAAAAGACAGCAAAAAGTTACATTCCACTTGGTCTGCAGAAGGTCGTGTAGCAATCTTTGGATAGAAACCTCTATCCTGGTGCTTTCTTTTGTAATTAAAAAAATGGGGGTTTCTGGGTGTTGGCCACTTGGTTCCCACCCTACCAGCTCAACATTTTAGATTTTTAGGTATTGGTGCTCGAGACCATTTCAACTTTTTCTGCTTTGTCATAGGGTGTGATCACAAATATGTAACTTAGTTAATAAGTTTTAAAGAAAGTCAGTTGTTTGTAATTTCTCACATTCAGAGTACTGAAGAAGACATTAACTTTTGCTTTAAGGGAATCAGTTTTTAATTTTCCATATACATACACATCACAAACACATTTACATATATACTGCATGAGAAAATGTTCCTTCATTCAGTAGTACTGTATTAAAAACCAGTGTCCAGCACAGCGTTTGGCACAGAGCAAGTGTTCGATCAAGTGCTGATGAGAAAATGAGCTTGTAGTATATGTAAATTAAATGCAAGTTTCTGCCTTCATGGGACCCAGAAGCTAGGAAGAGAGAGACTTGTAAGAAGTAACTGGAATGCATCAGTGCAGTCATGCTCTATAGAAGGTATCCTAGGAGCATGGAGGAAAGAGAAGATGACTGTGTTTGGGGGAAGAAAAAAATCACAGGAGAGATGATGTTTGTTTTTGGTTGTTGAAGATGGATAAGGGGTTGCCATAGAGAATGTGGGGAAGCGTATTCAGTCAGGAAAGCGGAGGATATCACCCAATATAAAGCAAACTGAATTGCCAACCCCTAAGAATCTACAAAATGAAATCTGGTCAATGGTATGTTAATATGAAAAGACTTCTGCTGAATTTTGAAAAAAGATCTTGCAGAAGAGGATCACCATGGATTTTCAAAATGCAATATGATTATGCAACTCTTTGCTTAAAGCCCTTCTGTAGTCGTTTGTTGTTATCTGTAACGGAGTACAAGAGCCATTCAAGATCCTTCCTGACCTGACCATATGCAGCCTGCCCTCCAATTATACTGGGCTACTTACAGTTCCTTGAGTTTTATACATTTCATGCCTCCTTCCTTTTGAACATGCTCTTTTGCCTGTTGTTACACCATGCTTGCCATGCCTTTGGCTAATTCCTCATTTCCCTCCATTCTTCCCTTCCTCCCTGGCTAGGCTTACTTGGAACTTAACTCCCACGATTGACATTAGTGTCTCCTCCACTAGATGGGTTGCTTGCTGAGGGTGTGAGGGCAGGCAAGCAACCCATCTAGTGGGATATATCTTATCCTTATATGAACTCCTTGTGTCCCTGGCACTTAGTAGTCATTCAGCAAATATTGCTGCAAAACAGATGAATGATGGAACAAGCTAATGAGTGAATTACTGAATGGCAGATGGGAAAGGGGGAAGAATTTAAGAAGGCAGGCAAATGTTTCAAGGATGCTCTTAAGGCCAAATGAAGAAAAGCTGAGTTGATCCAATCTTTGTCCAAGGGTAACCTTCATGGGAGGAAGAATATATCATTCCCCATCTCCTTCTCCTTCTCCAGTGGTCCTTTAACATTACTGATTCTGCATGAGCCGCTCAACTGCATGTGTCCTACGATGTCTGGGTCCCACGGAAGCTTTCCTTGAGCTGAATAAAAGCAACCTGAAAAAACTGTTAAGCTTTCTTCTTAGTTAATAGAAATCCTTCCTCAGGTCAATAACCTCTGAATATTAGATATAAAACCATTACATTACTTAATGGATAAAACTCCTGTTAAAATTTACCTTTTCTCTGTATAAGACTGATGGAGAGTCTAGACTTTTGCTCTCAGGTGCCGTATGTAAGAAGTGGTGTACGGTGAAGCTGTGTTATTTGATCAGGGGTCTTAAGTTCAAATAGGACGGAGGTGAAATTAGAAACCAAGATTCCTGATTTCAGGTCCCCAGTCTTACAATACATCAAAGTGTTCTCTATTTAGTCCCTGTTTGGCCTCCATCCTCCTTACCACAACCACCAACAGATACTCAGTGTACACCTGCTGTGTGGTTATGATGTGCTGGTGACGCAATGCATAGTTAGAGCCTGTTTATGATGAGGGAAACGGAGGATCTTCACAAAACCCACCTTAACGTAAACACGTTTCCTACATACCTTGTGGAGTTGATCATAACTATGCACATACACACAATAAACATCAGAGGTCTTTGACTGGGTGCTTCATCATCAGGAATTTCCTGTCGCCTCATCTGATTTCTCCTATGTTCACCACCATGGTCTCCATACTCTATGGCACACGGTATGTTATATGATTTTATATAGGATTGTTTTTATTCCTTATGTGCATAGCACTTAGAAGTCATTCAGCAATATTTGATGAATATTGAACAAGCTGATGAATGAATGGCAGATATGAAAAGGGGGAGATTTTAGGAAGGCAGGCAGATATTTCAAGAATGTTTTTAAGGTCCTAGGGGTCCTAAGATTTAACGTGGTTTTCGTCAAAAATATTAACATTTCATTTTGAAAGGAGCTGAGGCTTTATGCTCAACATTCCATTGCCATAATGATAGCAGTTAAAGATATACCTAAAAAAAGATGGAGGGAATTTCTAAGAATAGGATTTTAGAAGCTAGAGGTTGTAGGAGTTATGAGTCTCCCAATTAGTCAGGTGGACAATGAAGGGGAAAAAAAGGGAGAGGGACATGATTTCTAGTTTAGTAGTAACAGGATTGTTGCGAGCATAAACAGAAGTAAATTGATGCTCATATCCCAGATTAGTTAAGAACAGCCTAATTAGCTAATGAACAGTTCCAGTCCTGTGTTCTGAAAAGCTCAGTTTCTGGGCAAGCTGCAGTGCTTAACAGCAGCTGCAAAGGCGTATGGACACGATAACACCAAGCAGAGGAACCCATGCTGAGTTCTGACCTGCAAAGGCTGGTCTTTTTGAGTTACCCATTCTTAAAGGAATATCAGAGAACAGAGAGCATGTTTAGTAAGACTAACAGAGAGGCAGCAGGACACAGCATCCTGGACTCTGGAACCAGACTGCCTGGGGTCCATTGCAGCCCAGTCACTTACTAGCAGAGTGATCCTCAACTCCTGGTCCTCACCCCCTTGCATAGTCATCTCCCACACTGTGTCGGTGTTGGTCTTCATGACCAAGAGAACATGGCAGAAGGGAGAGTGTAACTTTTGAGGCTCAGTCATAAAAGACATTGCCACTCTGCCTTGCTGTCTTGGATGACTTGCTCTGGGGAAAGCCAGCTGCCATATTATGAGGACTGTAAATGAGCCCTGTGGAAGGTCACGTGGTGAGGAACTCCTGCCAAAGCCGGGTGAGTGAGCCATCTTGGAAACCCAGAATAGCCCAGCCTCGGATAACTGCAGCCCTTGCTGACATCTTGACTACAAGACCCTGAGAGATCCTGCTCCAGGACCAGGCACCTCAGTCACTCTCAGATTCCTGACCGCTGTGTGAGATAACACATGCTGATTGTTGTCATAAGCCACTCCGTTTTGCTGTGCAGTGGGACACAGCAGAAGCAAAAGACTTTGTAAAGAACTAGTTTACAGGATACTGTTAACAGATTTTGATTTGATAAAGAAAATAGTGGCACAGGATACTTAAAAAAGATTGTTTGCCAAAGTAACTTCTATGGAACACTAGTCCTGTAAGATGCTCCATATAAAAGGGGTTTGATGCTCATATAAGTTTGGGAAATGCTGTACACTGGATCTCCTTTTGTAGATTCACAATGCTCATAAACATGTTAAAGGGTCTGAGAAGTTCTGAGTAAAGAATTTTTTGTTTGGCCCAGTGTTTCTCAAACTTATAAGCCTCCACTTAAGAGAGCTTAGAGGCACTTGGAGAGCTTGTTAAAACATAGATTGCTGGGCTTCCCTGGTGGCGCAGTGGTTGAGAGTCCACCTGCCGATGCAGGGGACACGGGTTCGTGCCCCGGTTTGGGAAGATCCCACATGCCGCGGAGCGGCTGAGCCCGTGAGCCATGGCTGCTGAGCCTGCGCGTCCGGAGCCTGTGCTCCGCAACGGGAGAGGCCACAACAGGGAGAGGCCCGCGTACCGCAAAAAAACAAACCAACAAACAAAAAAACAAACAAACAAAAAACCATAGATTGCTGAGCCCCACTTTTAGAATCTCTGATTCAGGTGACCTGGGGTAGGGCCTGAGAATTAGCATTTCTAATAAGATCTGTGGTGATGGTGATACTGCTGGTATGTGAGTGTGTACAGGGGAGGGAAGAGACCACATTTTGAGAATCACTGTAAACAGTGGATTCCAGGCTCCTTGGTAAAAGCTTTAAAGAAAGAGTATGGAAGTGGTCAATAAACACAGGAAAGAATGCTCAACATCATTACCGTTAAGGAAATGCAAATCACAACCACAGTGAGATACTGTTCACACCCGATAGGATGGTTATAGTAAAAAAGACAGACAGTAACAAGTGTTGGGCAGGAATATGGAGAAATTGGCACCCTTAAACATTTGCTCGTGGGAATGTAAAATGGTGCGGCCATGTTGGAAAACAGTGTGTCAGTTCCTCAAAATAAAGTTACCACATGACCCAGCTATTTCACTCCTAGCTATATTCTTTTTTTTTTTTTTTTTTTGGTTTTGCAGTCAAATATTTTTATTTTAAGATGTCTCATGGATTACGCTATATAGACTTCACTTCTACAAACATTTGAGAACTTGTTTGCGCTTCTTTTATGTGATGGGTTCTCTCCAGTAGGTTCTGGAGATACTTATTTTTTTACATCTTAATTGGAGTATAATTGTTTTACAATGGTGTTAGTTTCTGCTTTATAACAAAGTGAATCAATTATACATATACATATGTTCCATATCTCCTCCCTCTTGCATCTCCCTCCCTCCCACCCTCCCTATCCCACCCACCCAGGGGGTCACAAAGCACCGAGCTGATCTCCCTGTGCTATGCGGCTGCTTCCCACTAGCTATCTATTTTACATTTGGTAGTGTATATATGTCCATGCCACTCTCTCACTTTATCACAGCTTACCCCTCCCCCTCCCCATATCCTCAAGTCCGTTCTCTAGTAGGTCTGTGTCTTTATTCCCGTCTTGCCCCTAGGTTCTTCGCGACATTTCTTTTTTTCTTAGATTCCATATATATGTGTTAGCATACGGTATTTGTCTTTCTCTGACTTACTTTACTCTGTATGACAGACTCTAGGTCCATCCACCTCACTACAAATAACTCCATTTCGTTTCTTTTTATGGCTGAGTAATATTCCATTGTATATAAGGGCCACATCTTCTTTATCCATTCATGATGATGGACACTTAGGTTGTTTCCATCTCCTGGCTATTGTAAATAGAGCTGCAATGAACATTTTGGTACATGACTCTCTTTGAATTATGGTTTTCTCAGGGTATATGCCCAGTAGTGGGATTGCTGAGTCATATGGTAGTTCTATTTGTAGCTTTTTAAGGAACCTCCATACTGTTCTCCATAGTGGCTGTACCAATTCACATTCCCACCAGCAGTGCAAGAGTGTTCCCTTTTCTCCACACCCTATCCAGCATTTATTGTTTCTAGATTTTTTGATGATGGCCATTCTGACTGGTGTGAGATGATATCTCATTGTAGTTTTGATTTGCATTTCTCTAATGATTAATGATGTTGAGCATTCTTTCATGTGTTTGTTGGCACTCTGTATATCTTCTTTGGAGAAATGTCTATTTAGGTCTTTGCCCATTTTTGGATTGGGTTGTTTGTTTTTTTGTTATTCTAGCTATATTCTTAAGAGAAATGAAGACATGTGCTCATACAAAAAAAACTGTACATTATTCATCATAGTCAACAATGGTAATCACCCAAGTGTCCAAGAGCTGATGAATGGATAAGCAAAATGTGATCTACTGTACAATGGAATACTATTCACCTACCAAAAGGATGTTTTGATTCATGCTACAACATGGGTGACCCTTGAAAACATTATGCTAAGTGTAAGAAGTCCTTTACAAAAAAGCCATACGTTGTATGATTCCATTTAGACGAAACGTCCAGAATAGGCAAACCCATAGAAACAGAAACTAGAATAGTGGTTACCCAAGGCGGGAGGGCAGGGTGTGGCGGACAGGCTGCTAATATGTTTTTTGCAGTGAGGAAAATATTCTGGAATTAGTGCAGATGGTCAGACAACTCTGTGACTACAGTAAAAACCACTGAATTGTACACTTTAAATGGGTGAGTTTTGTGGTTGTAAATTATAACTCAAAGCAGCTGTAAAAAGAGATGTTTCTAGCTTCTAAATTAGCATAACAACAAAAATACAGATATCCAGTTGCGGCATATGTTGTAACTCTGGTATAATCTGTAAGGTGCCAGAGACTTGGAGGCAGTGGTGGGCTGATACAAAGGACATTTAGATATGGCTGGCCCTTTAGCTCCCTTCTCTTCCTCCTTCCCCAGGGAGATAATAAATGTTACTGTTGTTTCACTGTGGCTCTGAGTGAGCTGAGGCAGTGATGGTGAAGCAGCAGGGTGACCTCAGACAGTTTGGAGAAAGTATAAAACCTGCCTCGGATCTTTCATTCACATGGGGCAGTAAGTGACAGCAATTTCATGCCTTACCCTTCCCGGGATTGGTTGGTTGGTTTTGGTCGTTGTTGTTGTTTGTTTTGCACTTTAAAAAGCTTAAAGTTCTAAGCTAGAACAGTGGCTCTCGAAGCTTAGGTGTGCATTAAGATCACCTGGGGCTCTTGTTTAAAAAGCAGAACTTTGGGGCTTCCCTGGTGGCGCAGTGGTTGAGAGTCCGCCTGCCGATGCGGGGGACACGGGTTCGTGCCCCGGTCCGGGAAGATCCCACGTGCCGCGGAGCGGCTGGGCCCGTGAGCCATGGCCGCTGAGCCTGCGCGTCCGGAGCCTGTGCTC